>CM053514.1:70289647-70306507 GCA_028627145.1 Eidolon dupreanum
GAACTCTAGTGATGCAAGGTGATGAAGAAGGATGCATTTCCTTTATATGTAAGAGGAATGAGCTTAGAAACTGATAGACAAAAAAATAAAATGAAATTTAAAATAAAGAGAACAATGTAGCTTCATTTATTATGCAAATGAAAAGTACCCTGATGAACCTCATGTATCTCATGATTTGATGGTATCTAAGTAGCAAGCAAATGGTGTCTGGCTTGTCCACTGTAGAACCCCTTATAAAACATCTCAGAGCAGTGGTCCCAGTAGGCTTGAGCAGAGTTAGCGATTGGAAGTCAGGATCATCATAACAGCCCACTGGGAGGTAGAAAGGCAGAGCAAAGAAAGACCTGGGTTCAGATCTTCACTGTGCTGGTCATTAGCTATATGAACTTAAGTATTTTATATCATCTGTAAGCATCTGCCTCAAAGAGTTGTTGCAAGACTAAAAGAGACAATGTATATAACACTATCTCGATATATGGTGTCTGTCATTATTATATTAAACTATATGTTAAACTTTATATTAAATGGATTTATTTCCCTGTAACTCAAGCTCATTAATCTTCATTATGGTTCGGGAGATTCATGTGATACAGGTATTTTATCTTTTACTGTCAGACTTTCAAATATTTGCCTGTAGGAATCATGACTTCGCTTATTATTTCTTTTATAGGCTAAAGGTCTCCATTTTCTCATCCTTTTCTCATATTTCATGGTCCCCGGTCACCTCATGACTCTCCTGAGGAATGATGTTCTGAACGCGAGCTGAGGCTGGGACTGTGATGGACTGTGATTAAGTGGTCGAAACACAGAGATAAGGATGGGAAATGGAGGAAGGAAAGTACTGGAACACATCCAGTTTGGGTTTGGGACTGGGAGATTCAGCAGCTCTGATTCGTTTCCTTTTATTCACACGGTCTGAGGTTGGCTTTTTTCCAGAGGCACGGAGCTGTCTGTCACTCCACACACTGCTGCTCATCTGGCTTTGCTCACAGGTTGAATACAGGCTGCCTGTGTGATGTGTTTTGGGTTTCCAGAAGCGTTTCACCCCAAAACGCACTCTTCTCTGATTTTGCATGAAAATCATGTTTAATTCTTTACCATTTTATCTGAAATGTTCACGTACAACCCCGGGTTAAACCATACTTTAGCTAATTTATTTATATATGTCATATTTCTTAAATCATATTTTAATGCATTAAAATTCATCCTATAGGTTGTTTTTTTTGTACATATAACTTTATAAGAGGCTGCTAGCCTCTAGTTGTGCCATTTTGTATTTCCACCAGAAAAATATGAGAGTTCTGGTTGCTAGCTGTCCTCACCAGCACTTCCTATTGTCTGTTTGTATGTTATACCTATTCATTCATTGTGTTCCTAATAGATACATAATGGTTTCTGACTGTAGTTTTAATTTGTAGTTCCCTCTTATTTATTGATATTGAATTTTTTTTATGTGCTCATTTGCCATCTTCACGTCTTTTTGGTGAAGTGTCCGTTCAAATCTTATGTTCATTTTTAATTGAGTTGTTTGTTGTCTTATTGAATTGTCTTGTTGACTTGTGAAAATTCATGTATATATTCATATACGTACATTTACATATATATATATATATGTATATATATTTAGGTACCAGCTCTTAGTCATATATCTGTTTTGCAGATTCTTTTTCTAGTCTCTGTATGTTTTTAAATCTATTAACAGTTTCAAAGAACATCAGATTTAATTTTTATTTATGAATTTTTTAATGGTTCATACTTTTTATGACCTATATAAGAAATCTAATCTTAGCATAACCTGTGTCACAAAGATTTTTTTCTTACTTTTTTTGGGAAGTTTTATATTTTTATATTTTACATTTAGGTCTATGATATACTTCAAATTGGTTAATATCTTAAGAAATGTTTTTGCATATGAATATCCAATTTTTATATAACATTGTATTGAAAACATCTTTTTTGAATTGCTTTAATGTCTTTGTGGAAAATAAATTGACTATGTACTTGTGAGTCTGTAGCCACACTCTTTATTATGTTTCATTGATATATATTTATATCTTTTTACCAATACTTTACCAATAATTGCTTAGTTTCATATTAAGTACAGAAATCAGGTAGTATGAATCCTTCTTGTCTCTTCCTCAAAGTTGTTTTGTCCATTCTAGATCCTTTGTTTTTCCATACAAAGTTTAGAATCAGATTGCAAAATTAATTATTTTTAATATTGCATTGGATTTGTATTTCAGTTTAGAGAAGAGTTGACATTCTAACAATATTGAATCTTCTGTGACCATGTTACATAGTGCCACTTATTTAGGACTTTTTATTTATCTCTTTAATGCTTTGTATCTTTTAAGCATACATCTTTTGCATATATATTGTTAGCTTTATTTTCTTTCTTATTGCTATTTTAAATGGCACTGATTTTTTCTTAATTTCAATTCCTAGTTATTTATTTAATTATAAAGGAATACGATGATTTTTCTATCTTGTATCCTGTGACCTTGCTAAATGTACTTACTAGTTATAGTAGCTTTTCTGTAATTATTTGGGATTATTTATTTAGACTACCTGTGTGTTTACTGAAAATACAGATTCATTTTTTCCTTGCCAGTCTGTATCCATCCATCCATCCATCCATCCATCCATTTATTCATTCATTTATTCATTCACTTTTTGCTTGCTTTATTGCATTGATTAGGACCTCCAAGTGAGAGGGATTAAGAGCAAACCTCCTTGCCTTATTGTAAATCTTAGGGGAAAAGCATTCAGCCTTTCTCTATTAAATATAATGGAGGTTGTAGGCTTTTTATATGGAGAGTTTGAATAAATTCCCTTCTATTACTAGTTTGTTATGAATTTTTATTGTGAGTGAATGTTGAATTTTGCCAAGTCATTTTTCTCCATGTATTGAGATGATGATGTACTCTTCTTTTTAGTTTGTCAATAAAGTGAATCACAATTATTGACTTTTGAATATTAAATCAACTCTGGATTCCTGGAATATACCCCACTTCTCATGGTATGCTATTTTTTTTTTCATATATTCCTGGATATGACTTGTTAATATGTATAAGGATTTTTGTGCCATGTTCATGAAGTTTATTGGTCTGTAGTTTTATATGATTTATTGGCAAGTTTAGCTCTAGGGTAATGTTGGCCTCATAAAGTGAGTTAGAAAGGTTTTCTTCCTTTTTTATTTTCAAGAAGATTTGCATAGGAGTAAGATTTTTACTTTCTTCAGTGTTTGGAAGAATTCACCAGTGAAGGCATTTGGGCCTAAAATTTACCTTTTTGAAAGGATTTTGAATTCATTTTCTTTCCTAAATATAGAACTAATCAAGACATATTTCTTCTTGCATGAACTTGAATAGTTTATATCTTTGCATGTGTGCCCATTTCTGCTAAGTTGTTAATAATGTCTTTATTGTCCTTTTAATATCAATAGAATCTTTATAAGGTCCCCTCTTTCATTCCCAATATTGATAATTTGTTCCCTCCCCCTTTGTCTGGCTAGAGGTTTTTCCATTATGATTGATAATTATAAAGAACCAGCTTTGGCTTCACTCATTTTTATAATTTTTAAATCTGTTTTAAATTTTATTGATTTCTAATTATAATTTCTCTGTGACCACCTCTTTGGCCCATGCCTTACTTGGATATCTGGTGGGTTCTTAAATTTTCAAATATTTGGGAATTTTTTAGGTATTTTTTGTTATCAACTTGTGGTTTAAAATTTTTTTTTTAATTGTTGGGTAGTTTACAATGTATAAATTTAATTGTTTTAAATTTGTCAAACTGTGTTTTATCTCAGAATATGGTCTATCTTGGTGAATGCTCCATGTGTGCTTGAAAATATTTTTCTGCTGCTCGGTATTTTGTAGATATCAAGTAACTTGATGTAATGATACTTTCTTGAGAACATGTTTTGAGAGATACAGGAAATCTTAAGAAGTATAAGAGTTAATGATGCCTGTAATTAAAAAAAATAGGCCAGGAGCTATGAGGCGCCTTTTGCTGCAACCATGTTGATAACACCGTGACTTTGTCCTCAAGGTTGTGTAATTAAGTTGTCGAGGCTGAGTAGAGGCAGACTGAAGAAGACCGTAAGCATACATCTTCAATGACCCACATTCTCCATTAGTGTGTTCCCATCTCTTTGATGGAGCAGTTTTGCTGTATTGTTTTGACATAGACCTAAACCTATCAGATTTCAGACTTGTTCATTCAGTCCTCCTCTCCTCTTACTGTAGATCAGGGATTAAATGAAGATCAGGGAAGGGGAGTTCCGAAGAGGCATAATTATTCAAATATAATTCAGTTATAATGTCAATCATGTGTATCACGTGGTCCTCCAAATCTGTTTCCTTAGAATTTAATTTGTACTTTTAAGGATATAGTAACAACTTCTGTGGAAATGAGCTTTAAAATAGACCCGATTTTTGGCACTCTGGGATTTGGACCAACCTGTAGATAGTGAGAGAACCCTCCTCCCCCACCCCCAGAGCACTTTGAGATAACTGGATGACACTTTGGGATAACTGGGGAGAGATGGTTAGGTTACTTCCTCGCTTAGAAATGGATATTTAAAAGATTTTAAGAATAATCAAGGCCCTATATTAAAAATTATGTCAGCTTTTCCCTTTAAACCCTAATATCAGAATTACACCATTTTTCAAAGCAACTTTGTTTGAATGTAACGTCTTTCTGATACTCTTTTTCTTAAGACAGCTCTCGGGGATGAGAAGGAATAAACATGGCACTGTTTTTATTTTTTGAAACTTTTGGAAAGCTATCAAATTTTGTAATCTTTAGAAGAGGATAGAGTCACATTTTGTCCAAAGACAATTCAGTCCGCAGCAAGCTCTTTTCAAGGAATAGCTATAAAAAGACTCTTCCTCTCCATTCTGAAGCTTTAGTGTACACATGTGTTCAGCGTAATTTGTCTTTCTTTTTTAAGTTATGCAATATTTTAGGAAGAGCCAGATGCTGCAAGAGCCAGTAAATTCCTTCTGAGGAACTAGAAATCACAGACATTCTACTTTTCCATAGGCAACATGTGGTAAGGACATGGAATTAGTTACATGCTGCTTAGCCTAGTGTTTTCCAAATTTTTAGGAAGAACACTTTTAGAAAAACATGGCATTTGAGTATCACATGTAGAAGGAGTAGCCTGTATAAGAGATGGAACCTTGACCTATAGGGATACTTCGACAGTCTTGCTAGCTCTAACATACCAACCTGTCATGGACAATGTTTCTGCATCCATGAGAAACATAGCCAAAGATTTTCCTGAACTGGAAACCCAGAGGACAAAACAAAACTTGTGCTTCTGGGTGTGTGAAGTCTGGCAAAAGAAATGTTAAAATCCCTTGCCCTCCTTATCTATAGGCGTATAGACACTTCGTGATTAAGGAATATACTTTCGCTGCCTTATTTCACAGTGCAGTAGATAAAACCCGCTCAACAAGCCTGGGGTGTGACTATAAGCACCTCATTTTAATTTCACCCTTTTAACGGTCTACACTCTCACATGTCTAATCTTGGGAACAAAAAATTGTTGCATGTCTGTTTTGACCACATCACTCCCGGTAATGCAAGATCCCCAGTACTTGTGTGACCCAAGCGGGAAGGGGCTGTCCCTCACACCACAGTACATCTCCGTTCCTGTACTGGCTGCCACTAAGGGTTCGCCCTGCCCACTCTGACGAATCCGCACTGCCACAAAGCCTCACTCACAGGCCAGGGATTTTAAAGAAGTCAGCCTTGCTCCCTTTTTTATTAATTACTCCCATATTTCCTACTTTGTTCTTCAACGGTGATTGGCCCTTAGCATGAGGCTCTCCCAATTCACGAACACAGTTCATTTCCAGGGGCCAGCCAGCTCCTGAGAGCTGGGCCGGAACAAATTAGCTAAGGAATACAAAACTCCCAATACTTCCCTCCACAGAAGTTCCCTTTGGGATTAAGTAGTTGTTGTTGTTTTCTGCATAAACTCTCGTAATTCTAAGGACCCGATTATTCTCCCTTTTCCTTAGACCATGGAGCTATTTGTTTGTCTTTCTAATGAGGGCCATCCTTAGTGACACTGAGATTTTTCAGAACCCCTCAGGGATGTCCAGGTGCATATACTTGGACCAACAAAGGAAAGAAAAGAAGAGGTGGGCCACTTTTGGTCTTTGTCTTTGCTAGCACACTCTTCCTCTAAACACAATATTCCTCCCTGTGCTGTAACCAACCCCCCCCGACACACACACACACACACACACACACACACACACACACATGCACACACACTCACTCACTCACACAGAGGCAACTCTGTAAAAACCCAGCCCAAAATGTAATCTCTACCAGTGCTTGGGTAAAGTGCCGACCATAACTCGGGATTAGAATTCAGGGCTGCTAGTGATGAAGAGAGCGATTTCTATGCTCCAATTTCCCCATCTGTAAAGTGGGAGCCTTGTAATTCAGAAGGCATGTAATTTTTCTCATAAATAATTTAAACAATTCACCTGTAGCCCTTAGGACAAACCAGAGTAACAGCAGACATAGCCATCATTTAGCCCTACATTTCTCCCTCCTTTTCAGTCAGAATGTTTTCACCTTCACACAGATGCGGCCTTCTCACTCCCGTTTAAAGGTTTGTCCACGTGGTGCATCCCTAACGGAGATTCTGTCCTCCTCTCCGCTCTGACCTCTGGTCCTACAGACCTCTTAATGAAAACAGCTCCATTTTCTTTTATTCTTATATAAATATCAGACTTTTATTAGCTCCAGGAGGTATGGTTTGGTTGTTTTGTTGTTGTTGATTCAGCGAGATAGTCTGTATAAAGGCTCGTCATCTGTGGACAAAAATAAAGTTCTGAGAAGGTGAGAATGGGGGCAGCAAGGTTTTCTAAGGCTCGAGTCTGTGAACCATTTGGCACCAATCCGACTGCAGCTGCTGCATTTTTTTGGCCCAAGGACCACTGTAGATACAAGATGGAGGAGGAGAGGGGACTCCTGCTCTGATGGGAAGGATGGCAGAGTCATATGCCAAGGGGGCGTGAGACAGGAACACTGGGTTCAGTCCTCTTTGGAACAATTGGCTTCAACCATTTTGCCCGTCTTGTTATTAAACCCCAATATATTAAACACTCCACAGAAATAAAAGCCATAGTTTGAGTACTTATCAAGTAGACATAATAGTGTATTGCAGCGTTAGAGATTTTACAAAAAATAAAAATCATTAAACAATCACTTACTGATAAAATGCATATTTTTAACTGGTACCGTTGCAACCTCTGATTTGTGCTAGAATCCTTTGTTTTTGTATCATCTTGTTCCTGTACTGATAAGACCAATGTTTTGTTGTTGTTGTTGTTGTGCTTTTGTTTTATTTTTGTAATCTGAATGTATTAAAGCAGTAAATGTAATTTTCCACTTAAAACTATCATTATGGTTTTGGTTATTGTCTATTGCTCAGCAATTTTTTTCCTTATCAAAATTCTTCTTGGTTGATTTACTTCTTAATTTTTTTTCATTAAATGATGTAAATTTTAGGAGAGTATTTTTTCAGTCTTACATTAGTTCAGAATCATAGACTCATGCATAATCTCTTTGATATTCAAATGACCCCCATTGGTTTGGGTAACTTATAACTTTTACTTTAGAATACTTTATTGCCTTTCATTGAATTCTTCTGGTTTGTTTTATTCCTCCTAATTTGTAAGTCATCCATTCTGTTTTCAAAACCACTTATCTGTAAATTTTTCTCATTACAGTGCTCATTTCAATTTTAACCAAAGTTCAGTCATAATATATCACACATAATGGCAAGTTTAAAATGTGTAATAGAAATATTTACATTCTCTTTATAACGATTATACCAGAAATGAGATAGAAACTTACCATTTTTTCTATTAAATAGGTAAAAGTATGTTTTGATATAAAAAGTTTTGTAGTATGTAGGTACTATGCACTAAAACCAAATCATACATTGTAAAAAGTTCAAAGAGTATCCAATATTGCCTCAGCTCAAAATGTATCTTTAAAGCCCTTAAAATCTTCTATCCCACATAGACTGCTTGATGTTTGTATATTGCTATTCACTAAAGTCCAGACTTCATTTGACTTTTACCAGGTTTTCCATTAATATCTTCTTGCTGATCCAGGATCCAGTTCAGGGTACCACATCGATCATTTCTTTAAAATTTCTCAAATGCCTCATTTCAGACTTTTAATCCAGCTCTGTTGATCTGTCCATCCCTTTTGATGAATGACAGATTGGCTGACATGTTCACCAGTGGTGGAAGTGGTTCCATCACTGAACAATCTTGCAGGATACCCCCTTCTCTATACCCTCCTGTAAAAGCGATATTCCATTCGCCCCTTCCATAGACGCATCCTAGGATGGTACAGTGCCTCCTCTGCCTCCAGGAATGTCATCTGGAAAATGTGATTTTTATTATCATGAAATTTAAACAAAACTGGAGAGGCAAATGATGTGCCAGTAGGGATATTAAACAACATTGCGAGACAATAGACGTAGGATGCATTTATGTGGTAGAGACTATAATACTGAAAATATTACTTAAGGTAGGGCTTTTCAGAGAAACTTTCATGAAGATAAACTTGAACTAGACTTTGAGGAAAATGTTGGATATACAGTTTTTGGAGAATAGGAGAAAATTATTTCAGTGCAGAAAGAATGAGTTATGAGATGGGATAGAAATAAATATGCGGTCAACTGAGGATGGATAAAGAGATGCTGAACTTATTAGAACAGAAGTTCCGTTTTGGAGTCAGTAGACAGGCTGATTATATGGCGGAGGCAGTCACAGGTTAAGCAAATGATTCGGCTTCGTGTAGACTTGTTTTAGAGCTCTTTCTCTATCGCTCAGTCATTGTTATGACTTCGAGCATGATGTTTCACTGCTCAAAGTTTCATGTTCTTTTAATGAAAAGTACAACGAGGATCTCCATTTCATGGTTTTTATGAAGAATGAATGGAAACACATGAAGAGAAATTAATGAGGACCATGATAAATGTTAATTCTTCAAGAATCTTTAGCTATTATTAATAAGTGAACACATGAAAAGTTGGCTTTATGTTCTAAGCCATTTAAAAATCTATTTTTTTCATTATGGTAATGTGAAGAGAATTATATATAAATCATAGTAATCTGGTAGGGATTGCAAGAAGTGTACCTAAAATTTCTAGCCATGAAGATGAGAGGAGAGAAAGAAAAACTATGACCAAAAACTGATCTAGGATTCTGGAAATGGTGAGGAAGGTAGAATCCTTAGACGTAAATCGAAGTAAGAATCAGCAGAAATGAGAAACTGGAGGCAGTTTCAGAAGAAATAATATTAGATGATTAAACAGCTGGAGAGAATGGGCAGTAAACATTTGAGTGACTAAGAGATCTAGGTTAGAGCAGAGCATGTAGGGATGGATTGTTCATGTTATCCAATCAGCAACAGTAGCAAAAACGAATAATATGGAAGAATTCATGAAGAATGAAAGTTTAAATACATCTGAAAGGCAGAGCCCTAAATCAATGAGGCAAAAATCAGTCATCACAAAGAAAGCCAAGGCATGTGAATGACATGTAAGGAAAGAATACTCAGAAGAGCATTTCAAGGAAATTTTAGGGTAATTATCAAGGGTAATAGAGCAGCCAGGATACTAAGTTCTGAGACCATGGAACTTAGTGATGAGTTTTGGTAACTATTAAGGGGAGACGCTGTTTATAGAGGTACAAGCAAAATGAAGCGGCAGAAAGGGATCTTTTCATAAATATAATCATACTAGTAAGTGATCTTGTCAGCACCCTTTACACATTTGTGCAACACACACACATGCGCACATTATTTCTCCTAAATTATCACAACAAGGAACTTTATATTCTTCCCTTCCTACTATATATTTTTTATATTTGTTCTAAAGGAGCATTTGTTATCATTGGGGGTGGTCTATAAATAAAAAGGTGATCATTTTTGTTACCCATTAACTGATATGATTTAGCACTGAAAACTCTCGAACAGTGACTATAGAGCAGGATTATAGAATGTCTAATTGTTTTGCAAAATAATGTGTTTGAGTTATAGGAGAAGCCATATGCTAGACTCCATAGATGCTTGGCAGTAGCTAAGAAATATTGTCAATAGCACAACTAGAAGTTAGCACAACTAGTAGTTAGAAGACTAAATACCCAATATCTAGGGGAATAAAGCAATCTTTTTCCACACACACAACGTAGTTTGAAATTACACAAATCGAGGCACATTAAATTAACTCAGGAATAGGACCATACTTATCAATTACATTTTAATCATTTATTTCTTAGATTTGCCCCGTACAATTTTTCCTGCCAAGTATTTGTCATCTCTAATAGAATTGCATTATTATAACTGCATACTGGTTTAGATTTAGGAATAAGTGCTGTTGACAAAGTATTTCAGGCAATGAAGAATATATTTGTTGAAAAATGTTACTTTCACGCTCTGTGGGTTGAAGGAGCCTCAATTTCTAACACAAACAGACAATAAAGCAAAGTCCAGATCGATTTTACGCAAACCTCTATTTGAAGTGGAGTCTTTGTACAACTTTTCCAGAACGTTTGTACAACTATTTTTTGTGAATGCATTGAATTTCTTTCAGGCGGGAGCCATTAAGTTTAATTCCATGGCATTTAGTGTGATGTCACCAAATGATAGCTGGTTAATAAATAGGTGCCAAATGAAAGAATGAATGAATGAATGAGCAAAAGAATCAAGTAATTACCCACTACAACTACTAAGCTAACACGACTCACACCCAAAGAGAAATTTCTAAAATCTTTGAAAGTTTAGTGTAGGGGAAGAAAATACCTTTTTTTTTTTTTCCTTCTACCCTATATTCTCCATTGGGTCTCTTCATCAAAAGACAGACTAACAGGAGACACGGATACACAGTTATTGAATGTAAGTTTTTTTTTTGTGACCCAGGAGCCTTCGTGAGGACATGAAGATGTGAAGAAGAAGTGATCCCTGAGTGTTTTGATGCTAGGTTTGATGGAGAGTAGAAAGTCCTGGGAAAAAAACGATAGGACACGAGGATCCGAGCGGAGTGTAGTGGACTGCGGAATGCTCAGCACGGCCTGCTTCTTTTAGGTGCATCTGGGCGTCACTTGTCTTCAGAGGGGACACTCTCTTCCTGGGGTGTAGGGAGGGCAGAAAAAGTCATTCCTGCCCCTGTTGTTTCTCACGTTCCTTCAGAAGTCAAATAGGCAACATTCCCAAGATGCTGTATTTTAGGGGCAGTGTGTCCTGTCACTTTGAAGGTCTCTGACCTACTCCAGAATGACAGACATGAGGAAAGGAGGAAAGTCCTATTTACTGAGCAACTGTGTGTCACACATTCGATAAACGGCATCTCATTTATTCCCTCAGCGAAGGTTTGAGGTAGATTTTACTTATCCGGGTTTTGAAATAAGAAAACAGAGGCTGAGAGGGGCCTGTTATTTGTTTAAGATCCCAAATTCATAGGTAGTAAAACCACATTGATCCCAGTTCTGACTGAATAATCCTACAGAGCCTCCTGTTCCCTCCCGTCCCCTCCTTTCCTCCCCTCACCCCTTCTGTTCTATCTGTTTTTGCTCGTGTGTATGTGTACGTGTGTGTGTGTGTGTGTGTGTATGTAGGTGGGTGTGCCTATCTAAAACAATTGATTTGCTTACTTTTCTCCTTTACTTTCTAAAAGCAATTTCCCCATGATCTGTATTTTCCCTCCTTCCTTCTTCCCTCCTTCCCTTCCTTCCTATTTGATATTTGATGTTTTGACTACGGAATCCTTCCAAAACTCTCAGGGCCCTCTTCTCGTCCTGTCCCCCTGGGCTGGAGAGCACCTCCTGTCCAGGAGAGGTGGACATCATTGAACTGCCGTTGTCTGTTATCAGCTTCCTCACCAACGCCACAGCCAGCAACTGTGACTTAGGAAAGACAAACATCACACCTGATTCATCCACACATCTCCAGGGTCCATGACAGTGCACAGCACAGAGAAGGTACTCAGGGAAGTTTTGCAAAAATACAAGTGAATTGAAGGATTAATTAATTAACTAATATTTTGGGCTTCGAGGATATTGGTGATTTTCAGCCTCTATTGGCTCTTTTGCCAGTTTCTCTTTCTTCTCCTACTGGTAACATATCCTCCCTTGTAGTCAGAGAGAACTCAGACCTTCAGTCACTTGAAATGGATGAGCAAACTACACCAATATTCATGTACATATCTGAAGCCTACCTGGCTTAACGGATAGGCAGGCTGAACAGACAGCCTGAATTCACTCCGTGGCTCCACCAAGTGACTTGCTGTGTGACCTTAGATTTTACAGCTTCTTACGTCTTAGTTTCTTCATCTGAAATGATGGGTAAGGCTTTTTGCTGTTTTATTTACTTATGAATTCTGAGTGCCTAGAACAAAATAGATGCTCAGTATTTATGGTTGAATAATGCGTGCCATATAGTATCTTTTTTTTTTTTTTTGGTTGCAGTGAGATTTAAATAGACTGATAAATGTTATGTGTTTTAAGTGCCAGCAAAGTAGGAGCTCAATAAATATTATTATTATATAAGTACAACTCTTTACACAAACACTTTCACTAGTTACAATTTATTATACCACTGGCTTTTTCACCAGTGTCTTATTCTTGAGCTGCTATTATTTGTTCTCTTTGTGAAAAGGAGCAAAGCCAGGAATGCCACTCTCTCAGTTTAATTCAGACGTTATAAAAAAACATTCGTACACACTCAATTTTCTGTCCTCCCTTTAACTGTGGACACTTAGTTTGAAATATTTTAAAATAGAAAATTAAGTATTGAAAGCGAAATGGACAGGTAAAGTAGATTAAATAATTTGTAGTTGTAGCCCGATGCGCATAAAAACTAATTTGTCTACAGATTATGAGTTAATTTTTTCTGAAGCCTTTCTAACACTCATAAAAGTTGCATCAACTTGGATATTTTGATTATTGTGTCGATTTTTCAAGATCATCTTTTCTTCCCGGATGGTAGGGTCTTCCTTTCTGCCTTACTTCCTCTCTCCTTTCCCTTCCTTCTGTCACTCTCCCTTTCTCCTTCCTTTTTTTTTTTTCCTGATCGATCTCTCTCTTCTTTTATTGTCTTCTGCCTTTGTTCCCAAATAAGGCAGTAATATTAGTTCACCTAAGTTGATGGGATTTTGCAGTTTAAATCTTTATACTTATTTATACTCCAAATGTACTTATTTATATCCCTACCCCCACCCCAAGCCTAAATCTTGTATTGTTCCACACTTCCATTTTCTACACTCAACAGTATTTTAAAAAATAGTGTAATAGTTACTACACCCATAGTTACTATTATATACAGATAAATACTGGACCATTATGCCCTGCAAGCTATATTTTATATGTAATTTTACAGAATATGTGGTTTTATAGAATAGGAGTGGGTACAAGCTGTTTCTTTGTAGTTCTCCCTACACTTCTTCCTGTAGATGCTGAAAACAGCTCTTTAAGAACCAATGCTTGTGTGTGTGTGTGTGTGTGTGTGTGTGTGTGTGTGTGTTTCTGCTATAAGATTGTATACCCAAAAGCCTACCATGTTCCAGAAAAATATTAGGACTTCTATACATGTTCATTTCCTTCATGTTCCTTTCTTAGCATAGCTTTCTTCCTTCTTCTCTCTCTCTCTCTCTCTCTCTCTCTCTCTCTCTCTCTCTCTCTCTCTCTCTCTCTGTGTGTGTGTGTGTGTGTGTGTGTGTGTGAGAGAGAGAGAGAGAGAGAGAGAGAGTATGCACATGTGTTTGTAAGGTATCAGTACTTCCAATTAGCTAGTTACCCTGACCTGTTTCAGAAGCCACATTATTTATATTTCCTTCATCTAGGGAACATGTAAATCAAGACACTTTAGGTTACTGGTTGACCAGTCTTGATTTCAAAATGTCATGAATTTTGCCACAAGTTTGAGAAAATTAACACTAGTTGTTTTAATTTTAGATTATTAGCCTTCTCCCCTGACCCCAGTATATACTCAGAAGAAAGACATAGATCAGAAATAAATTAATTAAAACTCTATGGAAATAGTAGGATTCATTATCTCTGTAGGTTTCAATCAGATTTTAAGAAGCTATATATTTAGTGTGTCCTCAAATCTTATATAAGCAAAATTATTGCCTATAAGTATAAAAAACTTATTTCTGTAAAACTTCATAAGTTTGTGACCTATATACTGTGTATCCAGAGCTTACTAGAAGTTTGATCTTTTTAATCTAAAAATCCTTTTACATAGAATGATTTATCATGCAGATTGGTGAATTTAGGCATGCTGTTACTTGTCATTGGTCCTTCTCATATGTAAAGTAATATTAGTTTAAGACTAAAGAAGTTTTTTTTTCCCGTATGCAAAAAGACAGTTTTCACTTTGCTTGATGAACTTGCATTTGTGTAAATAATTTGAAGCACTACCAGACTTTCTTTTAAGCCCAAGAAAAACTTTGCTTCATTAATTTCTCAAGGTCACTGGTTATAGAATTGACGTGTAAAATAACATTTGTAAAATGTGTTTAATTAAATATCCCAGTAAAGTTTATTTTAAACGAACCTACAAAACCCTTCAGTGTCTATTGAGGTAGAAAATTACATGAACTGGTGACACCTCACAATTTTCCCATTTGTTTTTTATTCCTCATGTATAATTTTTACTTATAATGTATAAACATTACTTACAAGCACAATTTCACCACATTTTACAATATGATTCTTTATGTATCTCTTTGATTTTTTTTTTTCTTGGAAACATACATATTGTTGGAATAACAGAACAAGTTAATTTTTAAAATTCTTATTGGAATGTTTCACATGGACTTTTGCCCATAGATGACACTTTATAACCATGGTTGACTTTTGGATTTTAATGTATTAGGTTTTCTTTCTCAGTCTTTTCTCTACATCTGTGTTACAGCGTGTCTTCACTTGTTAACATTCTAATTACCTTGGTCATTCTTCACTGTCCTTCTCTCTCCCGAGGGCCTCCTTACAACCTTTGCCACAGCTTAGCTGGATGTATGCTAGTCCCTCTGATGACACCTTAGATATTTTTCTAACTGCCCAGAGACATATTAAGTATTTGTTTGAATAGATTGAATTACGGTGTACAGAGTACCTTCGTATCTATTGTTCATCGGACCCTCAAGTTAGATCTTAGGCTGGCAGGGAAATTTTTGTTATCCCCACTTTATACATGAGAATATGGAGGCTTCAAAAGTTTAAATGCCCTGCCAAATGTTAGAGAGATACATGCTAATGTTTTACATCTAGAAACCAGGGGCTCTTAGTGATTTCCCCCTTCTCCCTTTTTAATATCCAGTTTTTCAGTTTATCGTCTATATCCAAATATTCCACAGAAGACCTCAGAATACCAACTGTTTTCATATCCCGTGCTTCCAGGTAAAACCACCCAAATCTCAGGTTGAGAGCACAGAAATGCATGTGTCAGCTAAATAATCATGTATGATGACTTTGTTGTTTTGAATCACAGAACCATTTGCTAACTATAGAACAGGGCAATAAAAATGATGCTTTATGAAATGATTTTCACATATATCATCAATCTTATAAATTCTCTCTATCAGAATTTTTAGCGTTTTGACCTATTTCCTCACTGTGGAAGAATCATATAAATATACATGTATATGCACATTTTACTGATGTAAAGGCAAGAATGCTCTCATCCAGAAAAATCTCTCTGCAGAGTGATAAACCCAGGATAAAAACATGATAACTTCCAGCCAATAAAAGCTATATCAGGCTAATCTTTGAACACTGCTCAGGAGATAAGAGTTTTGGGTGTATTTATAGTAAAGACCATCTTAACAGGTTTTATCAGTATCTTATTACATAGGGGACAACCAAAACATGATTATCGGAGTGAATGTTCGTCCATAGATCTAATACCTAATACACTGTTCTAGTTACTTGGCATGAGTTGTGTTTATTCTTGGGTCTTGAGCATCACACTGTGAGAAAAATAGCAAATTCCATAAACCAGAGAAGAGGGAAGTTCTTTTTTCCAGCAGTGCAAATCATAAGAGAAACAAGCTACTGGTTTAATGCTAACTCTCTCGTGTAAAAGAGCTGTAAAAGTTATAGCCAAATATAAACAGGAAAAAAAAGTGAGGCGGGGGGGAGATGGCCAACAGAAATTTCAGGACAAAGATTATTTTCATTGCCAAGCAGACACACATCATGTATGCATATCATCAGTAGATTATAAGTAAAGAGGGAAAAAAAGAATCGACATTTTAAGATACATGTTTGTGCCAGATGCATTCTATACACTAGATTATTTAGTCCTGACGATTATTATCTCAATTATTTTGAAAACATTCCATCTTGGTGAGATTAAGTAATTTGCTAAAAATGGTAAAATTGCTATGCTATTAACCCACATATTAATCTCTACTACGTCCCTGTTTCTAAAAAATAAATATGCATAATATTTGTTAAAATATATAATAAATAATATCTCATTTTTTATTCATCTAAAATTGGGGGAGTCCTGTTCCTTGATATGATCCTTAATAAAACTGTCAGATGATCAGATAATTTTGCAATTCCTCCATAGAATATCTTCTTCTTAGTATTTATGTAGATTATGATCATACTTGAAGCCCTCAGAAGCCCTTGGCACTAGTGAAACTCAAATTAAAGTTAAACAAAAGACACTAGAAATTCTGTGGCCTAAATTATTTTTCACATCATTTGAATTACTTTGGATAGGCTAGTGAAACAAATAAGTAAGCAGACAGTTTATTTGGTATTCACTGTATGCTAGGCATTTATTATTATTATTATTATT
>CM053514.1:70307007-70355446 GCA_028627145.1 Eidolon dupreanum
AAAAAAAAAAAAAACTAGACAATTATACTGCTATAAAACTGGTTATTTGCTTAAACAGGGCAAAGTATACTACCAATCATGACTCCATTTCTTTTTTTTTTTAATTTTTTAAAATTTTCAATTATAGTTGACTTACAATATTATATTAGTTTCAAGTATACAACATACTGATTAGACTTTTATATAACTTAGGAAGTGATCACCCCAAAGGGATTAAAAAGTACAAATGAGCAATTATAAAATAGCCATGGGGATGTAAAGTACAGCATAGGGGATATAGTCAATAGTATTGTAGTAATTGTGCATGGTGACTAGACTTAGGACTCATTTCTTTTTCCATCTTGCCTCAGCCAAGCAGAGTGTGGGGATACATTTTGACTCCTGAAGTATCCTCTCATGCACTGTCTTCCTTGGGGTAAAAACAGACAACATAGATTCATGAATCATTGGCACATTGGTACCATTTCTCCAAACACTATAGTGAGAAGCTTGCAGCTTGCTGCCTTCAGTGAGGCCACTGGAAGGAACCGATTCCAGCTGATCTTGCTACATTCGAAAATGAAGCTGGTTGACATCTGGACCCTGAAAAAAAGCCCAATCTACTTCTCACAAGGTTATGAAATCAGCGGTTTTTCCACTTGCAAAGATATACGTATGACCAGATATGGACTTTCCTAGTTCTTGCCTTCATCTGACAAAAACTCCCTGTTTTCTTTAACTTTCAGACTTTATTCACTATAATTATGAATTGCTGACTCCACTAGTTTACCCAACTCTCCTAAAAGTTCATCATTTTTCCCCTGTGGATCTAAAATATTGGCATATCCCATGAATGGCACGTGTTACCACTCTAGGAATCTCAGGGTCTCAACTCTGATCAGCAGCCAGACAACCGTTTTCAAAGGTAAATTGGATGGTATCACCCCCTTTCTTGAAAACATCCAGTGTCTACTTGAAATTTCCATGTTACATTGAAATAAACTAAAACTCCCAGTTCTTACCCCTCCTTAGGAAAATAGGGTTCCACCTGCATCTGCCCTCAGTCCTCAGCATCCTCTCTTTTTGGTCTCTGCATCCTTGCCCCCACTCAGCTTCGTGATTCATTCTAAGCCTGAGCCTGCTCCCACCTTCACTATTCTGCTATAATCCGGTGCTGGTATACCTTTTGTCTGGAAGGTTCATCACTGAGCAGGTTGTGTGGACAGACTGCGGTCATCACTAAAGTCTCAACTCTCGTGTCACTTTATCCAAGAGGACTTCTTGAGCATCCTACCTATATAGCTGCCTCCAAATACTTTGCCGCTCTTTTTCCTTTTACCCACTTTCTTTCTTATTTATAACAATTTATCACTATCTAAAATTATCCCATTTGGTTACCTATGTCCATTCCTTCCCCCCGACTATAAATGCACTAGGGGGACTCGGGCCTTATCTGTTTATTTACAGTCCTGTCCTCAGGGCCAAGATCCCTGCCTAGCACGTAAATGCTCCAATTTCCTGATGAGCAACTAACGATTCACCGAATAGGAATCCTGCCCTCTCACTGAATGGTATTCCTGCCCTGTGACTTAGCAGCTTTATGATTCCCATTAGCTCACTTCTTCTTGTGATTCCTATCAGTGTTTGTACCACTCCCCACTTCAAATGATTGCCTTCCACACCTCAGTTTTAAATGTGTACCACATAGGCAAGTAATAGTTATTATTTTTTAAAATTTTCATGGAATGCACTGCTAGCTTATTTTTTGGGGGGAAAAAATCATCCAGAAAAATGAAACAGGGACTGGGCTAAAACTGCAGGATCATAGTTTCTATTGTGTTCATAAACTCATGGCATTTTCCAGCTCGAAATGACTTTAGAGAGCATCTAGTGTAATCTTTTATTTTACTCTGGAGGATACTGAAGATCGGACAGGTTAAATGATTTAGCAAAGGTCAAATCACCAGTGAATGGCAGCTGAGGCTGAAACCAAGGTCCACGAGGCCTTGCTATGTCCACATCATTCAGAGCCCTCCTGGGTTCCAAGCTGCTGTGTCACAGCGCAGCTGGGTGACAGGTTAGGAAAAGAAGCAGGCCAAAAGTGCTGGAGTTGTCAGACGATGCAGGGAAACATGGAGTCACATGCCCACTGCTTTTTATTCCCATCAAGGTTTTTAATTCAGTGTTTAAAGAACACTTAGAGAACAGAGCCCAAGAGATGCGGCTTCAAAGACCTAAGCAATACAGAGAGACGGAATCAAGAAACCTTTCCTAAATTTAGAAAATGTTCTAAGGGCTTTTGTTGTAACTCATTGTATCAGATAAGCAGCCTGGAAAATACTCTCTTCAGTTGAAGAATACCTGAAAGTCTTAAACTGAGAATTTGCAAGGAACTCTGTTAAGCTAAACAGCACAGAAAGTTGTGGGTTAGTAAACAGAAAATTGTCATTCATACCTGGTGTTTGATTTCATTAACATTTTTGCATAAGTTCCTAAATGGCAGAGTTTTTTTCTGCTTGTCATTGAAACTCAGACTACAGCACGAGGCCTGGAACCCAGACGGCATTAAATAATTTGTTAAATAAATATGTAAGTATACATGTCTTAGTTTTTACTTTTAATAGTTTTTTGATATTTGATAACAATCATTTTTTTTTTAATTTCAGGTATATCTGAGCCTCCAAATAAATAAGAGAATTATATAATTGGGTGCTGACTACCCATTTTGAGTTACATAATTATTCCCTGAAGCACCTGTCATACACTATGGAGTTAGCCTGTAGAATCACTTAGTATAGAAACCACACATCAGCAAGTAAATCTTATGCTTTTCCTTATGAATATTTAATTCCAGAATTTGAACTTAATAGAGGAGTTTCAAAAGAGTTTTGTAGCAGTAGCCTCAAATTTGTTTCAATAGACCTCATGCAATTTAAATTTCACTATTTTGGTGTCTGCAAAACAGGTTTCATTTTTGTTTAGCATTGATAACATAAAAGCTCATTATACAAAAACAACCATTTCACATATTCTAAAACTTGCTTTCCCTTCATGTGTCATGTGTCATTTCCAACTTAAAATAAGTTTACCTTGCTGTTTCAGTTAAATTAAAAATTCTTCATGTGTTCTTTGCTGCTACCCGTCAAGTTAGTGAAGGAAGTATTTTACATCAGTCACCTGGCCTAGTCTCATTTTTGTCTCTTGTCAAAATTGTCTTTTATTTCTTTGTTGTTGTTACATAATATTCTGTGGCTTTTGTAAGGAAGAGAGATGTAAATTCAGTGAATTTATAATTTGAAGGTTTACCCAGATGATAAATTTTTAAACTTTTTAAAAAATTGATTTACCAGTCATACCCCCAAAATATTTAAGATATGTAAAAGAAAAACTATATTTTCAAAAGTTGGTATTCTAATCAGAAAAAAAAAAAAAACTATAATCCGCTAATAATCACAGACATTAATGGAAAGGGTCCGCATTGGGCTTAAGAATAGGAATTTTATTTTGGCTGAAAAGAATCTCTAATGGGCTGTGTGTAGACTAATTTTTCAAATAGCTGCTCTCTAGAAAGCCCACATTAAATAGGGATTTATTGTTCCTTCAAACATTCAGGAATCCAAACCCCCAGCAATTTGAATTCGTAAGAACTACAAACTAAGTCAGTGTTAAGTTTACCAATTGCCATCCATATAAGTATATATTTAGGAAGTTAAACATAAAAATGAAATGTTGTAGAGAAAACATAGTTCTCTTCAGTTCTCTTTTTGTTTATCATTACCATGTGTTTTATTATTTGGTATTATGTTACCATTACATTAAAAAAGCCAAAAACATTTAAAATTAAATAAATTTTAAATAAATGCAAATAAAATTAAATTAATACATGGAATTTTTTAATTTAAAATTTTAAACTAAAAACCTAACTTTAAATTTCGAAATAATTCCCATTAACCCTTATTTCTAATCTCCTTGAACTAGTTTGGTTTTATATTATAAATAAGATTGAGAATTACCTCATTTTACTATTCTTTCCTAAAGTAAAAAAAAAAAAAAAATTGACATTAAAAAAGTTACTGTATGCGAATAGCTAAGATTGAGTAATTAAAATGTGCAGTCATGTAGGAATAGCCTGGACTGAGAAAGAGAATGTGAGGAAAAGGAAGAGAGAAAAGAAGGAGCCAGATAAGACTTGAGGAGAGATAAGAAGTGTGAAGATGAAAATCAGCATGATGGAAGATAGGAGAAAGAGCTTTCTATTCTTCAATCTGTTTCCTAATCATATCCACTGCACGAGAGTTTTTCATAGTCCTTTTCTGTTTTTTATTTCTGAAAGTACAAGTAATTCTTTAATTAGTGTATCATTGACTTGACATAGCCTATTAGTTTCAGGTGTACATCAGAGTGATTTGACATATATAACACACGTGTGTGTGTGTGTATCATGAAATTATAACCGCAACATGTCTAGTTACCATCTGTCTTCATACGAAGTTATTATGATATCACTGACTATATTCCCTATGCCGTACATCGCATCACTATGACTTATTTATTCTATAACTGGAAGTCTGTACCTCTTTATTCCTTTCCCCTGTTTGCCTGCCCACCAAGCCCTCCCTACTCTGGTGACCACCAGTTTGTATCATGTATCTGTGGATCTGTTTTGTCGGTTAGTTTGTTGTGTTTTTTAGATTCGACTATAAGTGAAATCACATGGTATGTGTCTTTCTCTGCCTAACTTATTTCACTCAGCATAATACCCTCTTAGTCCATTCATGTTGTCACAAATGGCAAAATTTCATGCTTTCCTATGGCTGAGTAATATTCCATTGTAGATATATATCACATCATCTTTATCTATTTGTCTATCGTGGACATTTAGGTTGCTTCCACATCTTGGCTATTGTAAATAATGCTTCAGTGAACACAGGAGTGTATATCTGTCTGAAGTAGTGTTTTGGTTTTCTTTGGATAAATAACCAGAAGTAGAATTGTTCTATCATATAGAAGTTCTATTTTTAATTTTTTAGGAACCTCCTTACTGTTTTCTACAGTGACTCTACCAGTTTACATTTCTGGTAAAAATAAAACCCATCTCCTTGCTCTTTCATCTTCTAGCTTTTCTCAAGTTCTGGCTACACAAATACATCAATTTCTATAACTATTGAGAATGAGTCAGTTCAAGTGTGCCTGGCATTGCTTTGCTTAAAATAATAAATAATAAAGCTGTTGACGGTTTATATCCATGATCACCAAAACAAAACAAAAATGTATTTTTATTACACAGTGGTACTAAAGATGAGCCAGAATCGGTTTGGAACAGTAAGACAAATGTATTTTACATGGGGACCTCCGTGCGTGGAGTGGATGCTGACCACTAAATGACCTTTCACTTCTGCCCTGCTAGTACATCTGACAAAAATGAAGATGGCAGGAACTTGGTATTTCCCTCATGTAACCTCAATTGAGGGAATGCATATTCCTATTTTACGAGGCTGAATATAGAGCTAGCCACCTGTGGAGCTGCTGGCTCACCTCTTATCACCTTTTATATCATCTAATCTTCGATCGTTTTCTTGAGAAAGGCAAGAGTAGCAGTGATAATAACAGCAGCAGCAATAACAATAGTTAATATTTAGTGCACATCGTGGATCAGGCCCCAGTCTAAGCTGAGACATTGAGAATAGCTCCACAAGGCCTCTTCATAAACGTAGAAACCCCAGTTCCTCAAAACCTGGGGCACACTTGGCATATATTTGCTATATAATTTGAAAACTATGGAAGGATCAAAAGAAGGGAAAGTTGCCCTGGGAGAAGTAAAAATATAGAACATTAAGAAAGTTTTTAAAAAGCATATCAGGATAGTCACCAAAAGATGGGAGTAACTTTAGGAGAGGGAAGCAAGGCACAGTCATGAATTTAGTTCATACCTACGTTCATACTAAAAAAAAATAAGTTAAAAACCTCAACCGCATCTGAAAATTTAAGTGTTTGGCAACTCAGTCCAAAAAAATCTGTTAGTAGGAAAGTGTAACAATTTTATGAACTCTGAAATGATCTCACGTGAGGTTCTAGACCTGACTGATTATCACTGTTCCACAAAGTTTAGACAATATAGATTCTGCCTAAGTCAACATATTTATTGTCAGGAAAATAGGTTAGAGTGTGGCCTGGTATACAGGGAAGAACTCTGGGTTGAGTATTTAGGACTATACAATGCAAGATTAATAATATTAGCTACTAAATAATTTTAAATATTTGTGATGCTATTTGTATTTGAACAAATGAATTTCAGGTGTACTCCCTAATTCTGAAACTCTGCCTTTCCAAAGTGATGCTAAAATATGCATGATATTCTTTCCTCGAGGAATCTCAATATGTTTTCTAGAATTAAAACTGACTTTCCAAACTAAGTCACCCAAACCCTTAATTTAGTGTAATGCTGTTATTTTTCACCTCCAGAGTTTTCACAAAAATCTATTTTTATTTCCTGAAGGAATAGAGGGTGTGTATAGTAAATGCAGCTAAATGGACCGAGAAAGAAGCCCAGATGTGTAACCATGAAATCTAAATTTGAAACAGTCTTTTGGAAATATTCTGAACTGTTTCCAAAATATCGTGAAGATCAAAACAAATTGCTGTTGAAATGGCCTTCTCTGGGAGGGATATCAACAATCTGTGATTTATGTGGAAAGCATTCTTCTTTCTCTTTAATCTTTTTTAACTTTCCCAATCAGTGATAAATATAAATTCTTGAAATATCATTCTTACCCAAAACAAGTCAATATGATTATAAATTAAAGCCTTTAAAGACTTAGTTTGAAACACACTTAAGTATACTTAAATATATATTTTGGCAATCTCCCATATTAATCTTACTAGCACTGCTCATCCATGTTTACAGATATTTTCAGCTATATATCTGTTAGATAATAGGCAGGGCTTAGACCCAGGCTACATGATAATCTACTTCGATAATCTTTAATGACATGAAAATAATAGAAATAAGCATAATACCTATTTTACAATTGAGTCACAAGGTTATATAACTTTGACAAGGATAAACAGGTTATGAGACCAGAGGTTCAATCCTAAGGGCCCATACTCTTAACTTATAAATACTTATACTTTACCTCAGTAAACATGTTGTTAAACATATGGAGTATAATTGAAAGAAAATGTGTCTTAGTTGGCAGCCATGATTGTGAAATCCATCAATCACTAAATCAACACGTGCTTGATAAGCCTGCTTATTGACTTCAGTGAAATATAATGGAACTGATAAAACAAGACTCTAATAAAGTGTATGCCAGGTTGCTATGTTTCCTTTAAGAAACAGGTCAATTATTTTTTGGCACAGGGAATGAGGCATTTTGAGTGACATTGAGCAAGTAAATGGAAAGATATCTAAAATCACGGGGAAGGCTGTTTTTGATACCTCATATGAGCGACAGCATTCGGTATTTGTTCTCTGGTGACTGGCTGGTTTCTCTTAGCATGATGTCCTCAAGGTGTATCCATGTTGTCATATGTTGCAGGATTTCCTTCTTTTTTAATGCCGAATGATATCCTATTATAGATATATGCCACTTTTTAAAATGTCCATGCACGTATCAGTGGACATGTTTGTTGTTTCCACATCTCGGCTCTTGTGAATAGTGCCTCAGTGAACACGGGAGTGCTAATATCTCTTTGAGATCTTGATTTCAATTCTTTTGGATAAAAATTTCATTTTTCAGGATGAATAAGTTCTAGAGAGCTGCTGTACAATCTTGTGTGTAGGGGTAATTATACTGTCTTGTACGCTTAAAATTTTGTTAAGAGGATAAATCTCACGTTAAGGGTTTTTACCACAGTGATAAAAATCAAAATATATGGAAGGCCACACAAACAAGATCATTGGAACACACTGGGAAGAATATAAGGATATCGACAAGAGAATCATAACAAAGTTCAAAGAACAAAAAAAAGTTAAAGACTGGGAAAAAGATTCAGTCGAGTGCGTTCATTCTCTGTTTTTGAGTGAGCAGTGAGGCATGGCCTTAACAGGGTCTAAGGATTTAAAATTTACTTGTGCTAAAAGAAAAACCTGCAGCTACTATGAGGGAAGAACTATTACTGTCCTCATTTCTTTCATGAGGAAACTGAGATAAGCAGATGTTAAGGTGACTAATTTAATTGCTGCTAACAGAGGGTCAGTATGCAAAGTCAGGAAGCTGGACTTCAGAACCCTGGTTTTCCAGTACTGTGTGCACTACCCCCCCGAAATATCAGAGATGTAAGTGCTGTGTATACTGCCCCCCGAAATATCAGAGGTGTAAGTGTGATCGGGGTGTGCAGAATGAGGCATAGCAGGATTAATGGGCAGGAGAGAAATCAACATTTCATCTGAAGAAATAAAGGATTACAAACCATAATAGCATGGATTCTTCAGGAACTGGATCATATGAGTAAAAAGCACAGGAGAATAAAAAGGCTAATAACATTATTGACTTTTCTAAAATTTTTTTAGATTAATGATAACGTCTTAGGAAATATATATATATATATATATATATATATATATATATATATATATATATTCTTTTAACTTTCCCTCTGATATGTTAAAGAGGGCCAGTAGAGGGGGCTTTTAACCATGAGTTTACATTCCATTAAGAAAAGAATCAAATAAACCTTGATGAAAAGTTGAACAATCCTAAATATGATATTTATATGAGACTGTAAAAATTCCATAAACTGAGTGAAGATTTTCGTTTCTGGCAAGTACTTTAGAAATCAATTGCAGGGCATTCTTGACTTCTCGCTGTGCATCCTTTGCTGCATTGGGTGTCATAATCTCCTAGAAAGCTGTAAAGATGGGCACCTCGACACCACCGGCTTATATTTCACTTGAGAAGAATTTTTGGTGTATAAGAAACCCATAGTGGGTTAATACACTTTATAGATAATAGTGGATTTTCAATAAATGTGACAGAGAAAATAAGCAAACAAGAGTTAGAAAGACAAGAACACAAAGAATACTAGCTGGTCTTAATAAGACCAGGGATCTCGATCCATGGTGAGGAGGCTCAAGACTCTCTTCTATGGAGAAAATATCATGAGCCAAGTCTCTGATGTCACAATGAGCAGGGAGCGAGAGGAATCAGATGGAAATGACTGAAGCACATGCTAATCTGGGAGACGAGAAACACAATTGGAAGTCACGTTGGACCGCGAGCACCAGCGAGGAGTAGAAAGCGATGCAGGAGGTGGTCAGAAACGAGTGCGCTGTACAGCAGCGTAGCAGCAGGGTGGCAGGGCATAGATGTGGGCAGGACAGAGTCGGAGGATAGTCGAGGGGTAGCAGAGGTCCGAGGGAACAGACCCAACCAGAGGCAATAGGAATAACACGGCTATGAAGAGATTAATGTAGCAGGTGTGTCGGCCTGGTAATATATAATAAATTCTAATAAATTCTCTTTGCTGAACAACTGTTTCAGAGTATAGTGATAATAATACCAATAATAATTATGTATTTTCAGTCTCTTCTCCTTTTAGACCGCATTAAAAAAAATACTTAAGTGAGCTTTGGCAGTGTTCAAGTGAGCCAGTTTGTAGAATTTTTGTCCATCTCCCTTTACTTCCATGGTTTACTGACTGCTTAGTTTGCAATCTTTTATTCCTCTTACTTTGTTTGTTTCTCCATAACATAAATGAATAATATTTATTTCTCTAAAGTAGCAGCCAGATGCAATGGATAGATGTCCAGCATAAGTTCCCGTCATACTAAGTCTTTCTCAGAAGCACAGTTGCATAATCCACACCTGGTGGCCACCAGAGTATTCACATTTAGTCTTCTGGAGGAATAGACAAGATCAATCTAGTTATAAGGGGCACAGAGGTAACTTATCGAAAATGGTAGGAGCAAAAAAAAAAAAAAAAATTAGGTTCCTCAATGCCAACCCCAAGGGTAAAAACGAGCCACTGTGAAGTTTTAAATAGAAGGCGATGCTGTGAAGTAGCCACTAGGAAGATTTGTGTGGGATTGAGCTTAGGACAGACTGAGAGAGGAAGACCAGCAATAGAGATGGAAATCAGAAGGTGACAGGTACAGTAGCATGAGTGTGAATTGATTTCAGTGGGAATGAAGATAAGTTAAACAGGTAATGAGGGGACTGTAAAAATCAGTGATTCGCTAGACGTGAAGAACAGAAGATGAGGTATCAAAGATGACCAATACATACAGTTAAAAATGACTGGTGCCATAATGCAAATATTCAGGAAGAGAACTGGCATTTAGTTGAGAGTAGTGAGTTTGTGTTAAGCACGTTGACTTTTAGTATTAGCAAGGGATACAGGCAAGTATACAGATGTTTCAAGAAGATCATCAGTGTCCTCATAATGTGATGGTCTAGATGCCGTAAAGGAGACTAATATTCTGAAGGTTTTATCTTTTTAAAATATAGAATTCATTGGAAATTAGATAATACACTCAGGAAAGTATGTGGCTGAAAATAGCAAAACTTTTGTTCTTTCAACATCTGTATTGAAACCCTGATAGGTATGTCATGTCACTTTTTTCTTTTTCTTTTCTTTTTTTTTTTTTTTGTTATCAGAAATCCAGAATTAACTTGGTACATCAGTCAATATGCTATCAACTCTGACATAATGGAATCGATTAGTAAAGAACAATGCTTGCAAATTAGAATTAAAATTTCCCCTTATTGTTACAAGGAATGCGTGTCAAGAGTCCAGAGGTGATAGAGAGAGGCATTATGTGACAAGGGACTTGACAAGATGGCTTGTTTGTCTTCTTTAAAATTGAACCATCTATGAATCTAAATGGCAGAAGTTACACGTGTCTTCCATCTGAAGTTGACACCATAGTCTCCTTTGTCAGGGGTATTTGTCATCCCCAGCAATCGTTTAATAATGCATCTTATTACACACTAATGATTAGATCAAAGGTATATATGTGTATCTTCATAATTAGCTAAAAGAAAATCACTCATTTTAGAAGGAAATTTTGGAAGGCCCATTGTAATTTACTATTTTCTCTGCACTCCTGCCTATGCAGTGGGATTTTATTTTAATATGTGTCTTAAGTATTTGTCTAGAAATTATAAGCATGCCTGTCACACACCTCTAGATAAAATTACATAAATAAAATTGTAATGGGAAAACACATGGCCTTCGAATAGCAGCACTAACAAACGGTGCCTGTAATGTAGACCTGATATTTTTAAGCATCAGGACATAGGAAACAGCAACAGAAGAAAAGAAAAAAGAAAAAAAAAAATCCACAAGTCATGACAAAAATGGGAACAGTCTGGAAACATTGCTTCACCATTAACTTGTGGGAGTACTTGTAAAATTTTTTTTTTTTTTTTTTGCTTAAATTGACAAGAATTAAGAAAAAAAGTCTTTGAGTAGTAGTTCCATTGTAGTTAATAGCCTCAAAAATATGTTTAATTTTAAATAGCATTTTAACAAGAATCTTGGAAAGCTGGTTAAATATCAAACAATTAAATGACATATATACTAAATATTATCAAGGAAGGAAACCTTGTTTAAAGGGGTACTTTCATGGATTTCCATTTTCATACTGATTCTTATCTCTTTATTTAAAATCAGTAGAAAGACCAGAAACTGATTCTGGCTCACCTTCTTTTTCCATTTAATGAGCAAGTATTTAGCAGGTAGTAACTATGTACTGAGCACCGTGCTGGACTTTTTATGATGCCAGAATTGCCAGGAGCATGTTGCTCTTCTCAATGTACCTGCATCATCTGAAAATGGAGTTGTTGAGACAAAGCTCTTAAGATGCCAGCACCTTTCCTCATGCGTTTAGTGCCATTTATCAAACCCTCCAATGTTGGTACACCTTTTACCTTACACAAATTCAGTAGGGACCCAAGGCTCTTTTTTGAGGGTGGTAAACGTGTTTCCTGAGGAACTCCGTTATGTGACTTCCTGCTTATAATTTTGCACACGGAAAATTCTCCCTAAGAACACATAGCGTAAGCCTCGTTAGTCCCACTTTACCTTCAGAATCAAAGGCTGAGAACAGGAACTTGTTCTCTGTAAATGGAATGCTTGCATAGATAGATAGATAGATAGATAGATAGATAGATAGATAGATAGATAGATAGATAGATATTTTATAATCAAGTCATGAGTACACAACTTCCTATTCCAAACTCTTTTCTATTCAAACAAACCTGGAATTTCAAGGCTGCCTGATCTAGGGCATTGAATACTTGCTTGAAGAGCACAGAAACATTAGCATAATTATTCCATCCATCATGCTCTTAGAAAAGAAGCAGCTAATGCAGTACTGAATTGTGTACCAAATAACAGTATCAATGATTTCAGAATTTTCACCTTATTTAGAAACGTTCCATGCTGGGTACCCAGAGTTCTTATTTGTGTTAGTGCATTATTCCAGGAGCTTTTAACTTATTATCTCATTTTACTCTCACAATAACACTATAAGACTGGTATTATATTTTCCGGAAAAGGAGACTAAGGCAATGGAAAGGTAAGTGACCTGTCCAGGACCACAAGTCATAAGGAACTGAACCAAGATAGAAACAAAGGTTGCACAAAATAGACACTTAACTTTTTGGCAAGTTCATTAAGAGCAGCATTTGCCATTGGTACATAAGGTTTTCCTTTCACACAAGAAGAGAAACCAGAGTTTATAAGCAGTCTGTGCATTCTGCCACCCACTAAATAGCAGAAGATACATGGATCTTGCAAGAAACTCGTTAATCAAACAGATGTGGTTTCAATAATTATGAAATCTCTTCATTAGGCCCTGGCAGCAAGTCATTACGGTACCTTCTCCAGCCTTTTGGCTACGACCAAGTGTAGAATATCTTCTCATTAGGATAATGGGGTTCGATAAAACAGTGTTCCATCATTCTCCATGAGGGAGTAGAGTGAGACTTTTTGTTAACGATAATCATTTAGCGATTCGTTTTATCTTTTTCAGATCTTTTTAATTCATTATTAAACAAGGTTAATTCTTCATGCATTTAGGTTTTGATCCTGACAAAATCCATTGATCATAAAAGTTAACTTTGTAAAAAAAAAAAATTAGAGTTTAAATGAATGTTGGGAGCATAATGAGTAGAAATAAGAAAAGCATTTGGTTTTAATTTGCTAGCTTAGAGGACTATTAATTAAAGCATGGTTTATATATTTTAAATTAAGTTGTTGAGGAAATTTCTGATGCGTATTATTATTTTCAATGGTTTTTACGAAAAATAAGATCAGGAGAAAATCAGAACTATCTGAGTTATACATATATTCAGCAATAATATAATCTGTTACTAAGCTCACTCCTTAATGTCACATGATTCTATAATAATGTGTAAAAGTCACTATAAGAATAATAGATCCATCAAAAAATTGCAAAATATAGAAATGAGGCTCCTTTGAATTTTTTACATATAATCTCACCAACCAAAGTTAACAATAATTAACGACTTTGATCATTTTCTTTCATTATTTTCTCCTATGAAAATATTGATTCTATGAAATTTTACCTATTGGTAATTACAGTTAACTCAGTCTTCTGATTATTTCCACTTACCATTAGCTCAAAAGCACTTTCCAATCATATTCTTTATAATGATCATTTTCGTGGCTCTAATATTTCATTTTTCCTATTATAAATAACCAGACAATAAAAGGTATTTTATATGATATATTCCCTCATATTTTGGATTATGTCTATAGAGTATAATCCCCAGAGTGGATTTATTGAATCAAAGAGTGTGACTATGTCTGAAGCTCCTGAGAGAGAGTCCCTGAATGTCTAGGGGACATGTTTGATCCATCTGTGTAGCCTTGATGCTTGGCATGGGACCTAGTATGTTTATTACGTACATTTTAAAGGTGTCGAAAATTTTAAGAGCATTTACACATAGCTCTTTTATCTGCATGACTGTCCTTTATCCTTGAATAGTTTTTTAAAGTTTTCAATGAACTTTCACAGTTACTATCTGATTTGAAACCTGCAACATACTTCTGAGAGGCACAAGAAAGATTGTTCATCACTTTTCAGAGGGAAAAAATGTGAACCTCAGAGAGATTAAGGACAGTCACTAGAATTTAGTCTACTTACTTAGACCAGGAGCCGTTTCATTACATGCCGTCTCTGCGTGGATGTGCTTCATTTCAGAGAAGATTCAAAATAAGTTGTTTGTCTTTTTCTTTTCCTTTCAGTGAATAATTGCTTTTATTCTTTGAGGAGAAAAAAAAAACATATACTTATTGGAAGTAGTTTTGTCTCTTTTATAATGCAAAGTGCATATCACTCCTTAATTATCACTTTAAAATTTTCCCAAGTACTTAATACAAAAATAATATTAATGTATTTTAAAGGCATATCTTAAAAATGAAAGGCAAAAATCAAAATAACCCATTGAACTTTTTGTTACTTAATATATCAGTTGAGAGAATTTTCCATTTGAAAATTTTTTTAAAGAGTGGACCATATAAAACTGGCACTGCGTAGTCATCCTCATGCACTAAAATTCTCAGACATTTGCCTAGGAAGTCTTTACATAATGGTTCGAGATAAATATAGACTACTTCCTAGCTATATAAATATAGAGAGTTGAGTTAACTTTGATGGAACTGTTTGTTCCCCAACTTTAAAAATGTTTGGTAATATCTTTCCAAGAAGAGTGAGCATTAAGTAATACAGTGGGTGAAATTGCCTGCTATAGAGCTCGATGAACAACATACAAAATGTATTAGTTTTATTTCTTCCCTCCTGTAGGTTTCCTTTTCTTTTCCTTTTTTAATCAGGAAATTATCATCCTGATTTCACAGATGAGATTATTGAAACCCAGAGAGTGAAGTAGCTTGTACAAGTCTATATGGCTTTAGGTATCATTGCTGACGTTTCAACCCCAATTTTGTTTCCCTCAATCCTTAGCTCCTCTCAACAAACAAAAAGACAATTAAAAGAATGACGACAAGAAAAGTTGAAAATCCACTAGTTATTATTATATGAAGGCACAATTTTTTTTCTATCCTAATTACTACTTACCTGCCACCAGTTTGGACTGCAAAATTTGCTAAAGATTTTAACTCAGTATAGTGAAAACACAGTATAATGGAAACATTTTTAATGGAAATATTCAACAACATGTCCTTAAAAATACCAAACTTTTTGATCAAATGGAGATTAAATGATTATCTATCAAGAAGGCTGGAGAATTTCTACTCAAGTTTGGAGGTAAACTAGATGATATTTAAGATAAAAATAATTTGTGACTTAGTTCGTTTTTAAATATATCTGTCTCTGGCTTGTAGTATTAATACTATATGTTAAGCAAACCTACAGTTTAGCTAGTTGACTACAAACCACCCATAGTTTATTTCAAAGCTGTTGAATCTCCTTTGACTTTGAAGATGTTCTTTTGCTAAGGTAATATATAGTGAAGGCATTCAAGCATGTCTGGTATTGTGAAAGGTTTCTCTCTCTCTGCCATATAAATACACACACACACACACACACACACACAAATACATATGAATATATATATCTATATCTATCTATCTATCTATCTATATATATATATATATATATGGAGTACACATGTATTCTTTATATGCACACATATGTACATATACATATATACTTGTGTGTGTTTATGTGTATTTCTATTGAGCTTAACAACAGTTTTATAAAGCAGATGCTTTTATTACTTGAACTTTACTGGTGAACATAAAGCAATGTACAGAAGTTAAACAAATTGCCCAAATTACACAACTGGCAAGTGGCAAAGGTGAGACTCAATCTCTTGTAAGATTAATGCAGAAGCCTTTATTCTTAATAACTAGATTACTCTGTAATAATTTAAACTTGTGTGTAGGTTTTGATTTCTTTATCATCAGATTTAGTGATACTCAGCATCTTCTATAATGTAGACTAAACAAAACAAAGTCCAGCTATACCAGAAAGCAGAAGGTGTCTGTCCATGAAACATAACTATTAAAATGTTTTTGTCTCCCTCATTAGACATCAGCTAACACGATTTAGAAAAGATATAATTAAGTCCAGGATAAAGGAAGCTGTAGAGAAAGGCCTGAATAAAAGATTGAAAGAAGATGCTAAATTAGAAAAATATTTTTGACCTTGCTAAATATTTAGATGTAGAATATGGATTTCAAACAAGGGTTAGAGTATTGCTCCTCCCTCAATATTTATAGGTACTACCTATATGCCACTTCCCATCACCGACACAAAGACCTTGGGGTTAGAATTATTTTCATCACTTATTACCTACTCTATATTTCACCTAGCACAGTGCCTTGACATGTTCCCAAAGGATGACGATAATTCAGTTTGTTGGGTATCAGTGTTGAAAGGCATAGTTTATTGGTGTTTGAGGATAAGCTGTGGGTTTCCTTTCACATATTTTCAAACACATTCTCAGGCCTGTAAGGTTCTGGAAATCGCAAACGGCCCTCCTCCTCATCAGTTATAGCAGAATGCATCTAGCAGCATTGTGCAAAAGGGTAGCACTGCCAAGATCTGAAAGATATTGACATGAAAAGTCCAAATTCTAATCCCAGTGTGATGTTTCCTCTGTTCTTTATTCTATAGTCTTCGTGCAGATTCTGTTTTTGAAATTTAGTGCATCCAATTCCCTTCTGTTTCCTTTCCTGCCTGACTTTTCTCCCTTAGAATTAGAGACTAAATTGTTGGGGATGTCCTGATACTCTCTTTTCTCCACCCTTACAATCTCAGCTGCTCCTCTCATAGTTATTTCTTTTACTTCTGACTACTTGATTACTCCATTTATTTGTCCACCTCCAGTATAAAGAGGCAACCTCCATTCATTAGTTTGATCCGATGCTTAAACTCTCAGCCTTTGTCGCCAGCCACGGCCCTACTCCGTCAGTCCTTTGATAAAGACCATATAAATGGGATGATGATGACCCCATAAGCAGGTGACCCTAGGCTATCTGGCAACATTTATTGAAAGCTTTTTCTTTTTTTAACCAACTATAAAATGCCATAATCTTTATATAGATTTCAGTAATGTCTCGTTGGAGTTAAGAGTTAATTCAATTTTTTTTCCTGCTGATTGTAGAAGGTGGCACAGGCAGAAATTTGTGCAATTCTTGTATTTTTTCTGTTGTTGCCTTATGAGATTCACTTAAGCATATAGCTTATTAAGTGTATTAATTTGAGAAAGTAAGAAACAGAAGCTTTTTTGTGTGTGTTTGAAAAACTAAGTATTTATATAGTGATTGATTGCTTAGTCTAGGTTCCTGAGCTGTAAGAACAGAACCTATAGAAATAAACAAGGCAATGATTAAGTGCTTTACTCATTGTTCCTATTTTATTTTTAAACGAGCATGTTTTCTAATAAGATAGAACAATTAAACTTTTATTTTTGTTTTCTTGGAAGTCAAAATCCAACAATACTTTATATTAATGAAATGGTGTTTTGATTATTAATAGGGCAAGGAGTGTTAATATGTTAATAGTGCAGGAAAATTAATTTTGTTGCCCTGTTCTATTAATAAATTTAAAATAAGCTATCTGGAGAACTTTTTAAAAATATTATACATATGCTAATTAATAAAAATATCTTTACTTTTATGCCAGCCTAATATTACCCTTATGTAAGAACAGCATATACTTCCATGTTACTATAAAGAGTACATTGTAAATTATTTCTATATCATCGGATTGTTGGAAAGTTATACGTTAAAGTGGAAATTAAATATACACACACATGCATTCTCTCACTGACTTTGAGTCAGGTACCTTTCTGGGATATGTTTCCTCACAGTAAATACACGTTTTTGACTAAATGATCCTTAAGTTCCCCTCCGCCCTCCACAGTATAACATGAGATAAGTTTATGTCTTTCGTTTTTCTAGAGGCTGCTACTTCTTCAGTTTAATCAGGCTCCTGGGTTCCACTCATGTGATATTCCCAGTTAAGCATGAACTGATCGATGGTTCTCAGCTAAAGCTAGGTGTTAAAGGCAGAGTGTGTAGAAAGTCAGCGAGTTTCCTTGAACTTGACTCTTTGTAGCCAATGGTTCGTGCAGGGTTCATAGAGACTGCCCGTCACATCTGCAAGTTGTGTAAAAATCCTCTGACCAAAGCTTCATCATGTGCATTTGTCTTGTTCAAGTCTATCTGTCTAAATTCTACTCTCATTCGCCCAGTGTTTGGGGCATTATTAGGTAATACAATATTGTTTTTCAGTAAAGGTGTATTGTGATTTCTGTAAATGTATGTTAATTTAAAAAGAAAGAAATGGTATCACTAGAGGAAATAGAAGTTAGGCAAGAAAGGAAAAATCATGACAGGATGGTACCTATCTGTACTGTGCAAAGCGTTTACAGTCATAATAATGTAATTGCGTGGTGACCTAATGGGAGGTTTGATGTAACTCCATCAGTAAAATGTTTGGGAAGTGAACAGAAAGGAAATATTTGCATAAGGTAGGCTGAAGGGATGAACGAGAACTTTTATCTTTCATCCTAAGAAGTCCATAGATACTTAAAACTGGGAAATTAGGAAATGACAACATAAGTAGATTATTTAATGAAAGAAACAGAGGTAAATTTTAAAATTAATGAAAATGATTGTTTTGGGAAATAGAAAAAGTAGGGATCCCAGGGGACTTTAAACTTATATGTACATAAATATATGATTAACGTAAAAATAATGTATGTCTTCCAAAAAAAAAAAAAAGACATACTAGGAAAATTTCTATTTCTACTATTTTCCAAAATTTTCTGGCACATATATTGACACATTCTTTAAGTGAAATCATAATTCAGGAATAAAAAATAGATCAGATGTTTTTCTTTTTATATCACCTATCGTACCATTCATTCAAAAATATATTATTGATCTTTTATATTATTGTAAATTTTTTAATTCCACGTAATTTAAAACACTATAAGAATGATCAATATCTGTATTCAGCTGCATGTTTCTCATACTGACCTATTTATGTTGCCCTATAGAATTTAAGCATCTATGTTTATTAGATACTGGAAGACACTGTCATGTTAAGTTGAGGAAAGAATTATTATACAGAAATATTGAAACAATATGACTTTCAACATTCTATACTCAACTGTATAAATTTAGATCAAAAGAAAAAAGAAAAAAAGTCGGAGCATATAGAAATCGTGTTGATTCTCTTGCATATTATTAAAGCCATATGGATTCCGTGGAGAGTATACAAGTAGAAATTGATTTTAAAGATCTTGGAAGCCATTGTCTTGATACTCAAACCAGTTTCACTCACATTTATCGTGAAAGGTTTTCATTTTTCAGGACATTTATTTGCCAGCTCTCCTGAATTTTTCTTAGCCATCCATTTCTCATCCGGTGCTACTTTTAGATTTACCTGTAACACTGAGAGGTTTTGCAGGGGACAGGTAGGATAAAGGTTAGAATTTCATGTAGATTCAAATGTTTGGAATCTTTATTAAAATTTAATCTGCAATATTTTTTCTTTTGTCTTTTTTCTCTTTAACCTACAAGATTTTTTAAAAGATAAGCTGAATAATTTATTTCTAGATATTTGTGTGACAAAATGCCACCTATGTCTACATTTATTCCTGACTCTTCCATGGACTTGTAGATAAGTTATTTGTGGGCAGATATAGTCCAAAGCAAACTAGTGGTATGGTAACATTGGTCATCTGCTTCCAGCCAAGACCCAAATTTTATCATTACTAAAGTTTAATGTCTCATGTTTTCATATTCTCTTTTGTTTCTCCCCTCGCCCTCAAAATACCCATGAGAGCTTATGTTGGAAGCCTTCATTCTCAGGATCTGAAAGCACCTTCCAATTCTGTTTCTTATAGAAACATATTAATTTTAGTAGATATCACATTTTTAAAGGAAATGAATAAAACCGAGACAAATCGATGTGTTAACATGTAAAGTGAAGTCTGCAGTAAGCCCTAAAAGAAGCAATGCAAGGTAAAACATTTTTCCCCTCTAAGAAGAAAACCAGGTATCAGTTAAATCCATCATTGCATATTTGCTATCCTTGGAAATAGTAACAAAATGCGTGTCAGCTGACTACTGTTCGATTTGAGAACATCCCATTGCAGCTTTTATCCAATGAGAAAGAAAATTAAATAATGTAGTATTGTTTCGTTTTTCTTTTTTCTTTTCTTTTCTTTCCTTTTTCTTTTCTTTCTTTTTTTTTTCTTTTTTTTCTTTTTTTTTCTTTTTTTACTGAATCTAGCTGGTCACAATGGTTATGCTGACCTTGACCGGGATATCCCTATATGACAGCTTTATTGCTGTGGCACAGCGTCAAAAAGTATCTCTGCAGGTCTTTTCAAAATTCTTGGGCAAAAAGTGAAGCCAGGGTAGGCAGGGATTAAGAAAGATAGGCTGTTTATTTTTACCCTGTAGTTTTTGATGAAAGAAATATCCTTTTAGGTGGTCTCTTTCTAAGAAATGAAAATTTGGGAGAAACTATATATCATAGTCTCAAAATTATTTTGCTTTCTCTCCCTCAAAATCTAATCATCTCAAAGTTAGAGATTATTCCTAACATCAAATTACTGCAGCTCACATTAAATTTGCTTCTATTCCAGGAGAAAACATACTTCAAATTTCTCAAAGATATTCTTACCTCTGTTATATCTAGTGTATATACCCAGTTTGGGGGAGGCGTAAACCCCAGAATACAATCTTCTGTAGCCTTCTCCTGCAGTGGCATTAAACTCAGCATTCCTTGGTTTTGTGCTATTTGGAGCTGTAATTGTCATTTGCATCTGTAAACCCATCCTAAGAGATAGGACTAAACAGATGAGTTTTATCAGTCAACAAACATATATCTAGTATTGTTGTTGTACTGGAGGCTCTGTTGGGTACAGAAACTCAGATGAATCAGACAGTGGAGAATGTTTGTAATCTACATGAAATTATATTCTGAACAAGGATGGACTGTAAAGTGTGTTGTAAATATATGTGCTCTTTTAAGACCAGGAAAAATGTTTTCCACATCACCAATTGTGCCACTGAAAAATAAATTGTTATTGGTATACAGTGGCATTTGAAGATATTAGAAAACTCAAATCCAAAAGGGAGCATTGTTCTGCCGTGAATAAATGATGTTCATAATTCTCTTTGCAAACTGCTGTGTCACCTCCAGGGTGACTTGTCAAGTGTATTTTTATATTATGTTTCAAATAACAATAACCAATAAGCGGAACTTAGAAAAATGTATAAATGTGCATATTCTTATGTCCTGAGCAATAAGAAATGTGGAATGTCAAGCGATGAACTAATAACAAACACATAATTCAAATCTTTTCGTATCAGCTTGCAACAAAGAATCAAAAAGTGTATTAAGGAAATGTAACAGTGTGCGGAGTGAGTCTGTAACTGGTGGATTTATTGAATTATTCAAATAATACAGTGCTATTTGTAGGAGATTCCATTGCAGATATTCTTGCAGTTACTACAGAAGATATTCTCATCCTGTGGGGTCTCCAGTGTAGATAGGCGGCCTCGTTTTCATAACGTAAGATTATTTACCTTTGATGGTACATTTCTTCAAACAGAATCTACTTAGTAAAGATAAAAAAAAATTATTATGAATCTGAATAGGAAGCAGACAGCATGCTGGAGAAATTCTGTGGTCGATATATAGTTTTTTTCAAATTAGTTTGTCAATTTGAAATTCTGGAATCTAAGGGCTTAGATTTCTATGGAAAAAAATATAGCTGAAAAATATTGTGAACTACTCCACTGGTTTACGTGAAATCATGCAAAAAAATAAAATAAAATATTTTCAATTACCTAAAAACTGGTTGTACATTTTGGCATAGCTAATAATGTTGGAACTCACCCTCGGCATAGTGATACACTTGGATGTTATCTCCTGGGCAAAATTAGGTGTCCTGTCCCTATGTGCCCATATCACTCTCATGAATCCTTTATCAGTCTGTTACAGCCCTGAATATTTATGGCTGGTCTCTGTTCACGTTATATCCCTGTCTGGCCTGTAAAATCCCATCTAACAAGAGATATTTATTATCTGTACCACTCCCCCACTTCCCAAACTTCATCTGTAAATGTAAGCTACCTACTGGTATTTATGCATACTTTATTAACTTTGATTTAATTACAGTTTTGCAAAAGGTAAAACTGAAGTTCTAAGATGTTAAGAGATGCATCCAAGAATACATATATTGAGAGGTAGACCAGCATGCAATTCTAGGCTTCCTAACTCCTAATCCCAAGTCTATGCTTTTATCTACCATTTCCCTGTTCTTTGCATATTTGAATTATAGTGCTACAATGTAAAAAAAAACATTATAATAATGAATAGAGACATATTCTTTAGTACTAAACTTTTGTTTTATATATACATATAATTGTTTATATAACAAAAAGTTCATAATAGTTATAAATGTTTAGTACTATTTTTTAAAATATTCATTTTGGAGGACTGCTTCCTAAATATAGATCACAGGACATTCATTGGCTTATGATTATTTCTAATCCACCCCACAGTTCATCAACTCTCTATTTTAAAATGTGATTGAATGGTATAATCATACAGCAAAGTTCTTTTCAAGGCTATGTAATAAAAATTTCTTTAATGTAAACCTTTAAGCCGGTAATTCAAATCTCTTTAAATATATATTTCTCATGAACAAGAACAATTGTGATGATAAAACAAGACAACGAGCTGCTAGTGCCCTGAAAGTAGGAGTAATGTGAATGTCAATTTTTTGAAAATCTGGATATGTTCAAATGAGCGGAGCTGTCAGCATATCCTGGGCTTTATTGACAAGGAAAGGCAGCGTCATTATCTGTTACTTATGATGATTCATCTCGATCACAGTAAGTCCCCGTCTGGAGAAAAGAGGCGACGAGGTAAAGCTGCGAAATAATTCTTTCCGTGCTTCGCTATTGATCCACACCAGCAGTAAGAGATCTGTTTCGTAATTTCCTTGAAATATGTGTAATTTCATTATGCAAACAAGAAAGGATTAAGTAAGCACCTTTTCGATGACAAGGGAGGAGCTACCTTTTTCAAATCGTGTACTCTGATGAGCATCGTATGACGTCACGGAGTCTGGGCACATCCGCCACGAAAGGGACTGTGAGAGTTTCATGTCCAGTAGTCCTGCTTTATGGACAGGAAAACTGAGAATCAACAGGAATGCGTGACGGACCCAAGAGAGGTGAAGACTGAAGAGAAATTAGAACCTATGTTTTCTGAAATTCACGTTCAGAGGCCAGCTTTGTAAAAATGTAGGTGCGATGGGAGAACAGCAATAATTTCTGTAAGACCGCAGCCATCTCTCCATTATCGTGGTCATGGATATATGAGCCTCATGTCTGTTTCACTGCTTTGGCTCTGCTCTCTATTTCAAAATGTAAAACCAACAACTTTCCCTGTCTCTTGGTAGCTGCGTGACCTTCGGCAATACAGAATTCTGTAGATGGGGACATCTCCATTTTCTGTTTATTTCTGATTACATTGTTTTCTCAAGATGAATTTTCTTTTTCCATCTGGAATTCATTTTCTGGATCTCTCTCTCTCTCTCTCTTAGGAAGCTTAAAAACCAGTGTTTATTTCGTGTAACTTTCCCCACACTTTTACTCTCTATTTTTTTCTGTTCAGAAACCTTTCTTCCCCATTCCCCTATGTAGGAGATTGAAAGTTACCTGCTCAGTTTTCAAATCTGAACACATGGCTTACTTTCAATCCATTTTTGTACCACTTCCCTCCAAAAGCACCTAGCATGTTAATCAAACTTACTTTTTCTAATTTCTAATTAATCTCATTTCTGTGCCTTTGCTTGCTTATGGTTTTCTTTCGTCCTTTCCATGGAAGGCATCGGATCTCCTTTTAACTATGAAAAATTTCTACAATTGTGGTGCTTCTCTTCTGCCCACAAAACTGTATAAAGAAGCACAAAGATGGAAAAAGGTCTCCGAAGATTGGCCCTCAGCAGTCTGGCTGAGGTTTTGAACTCCCAGGTTCTGGTTCTTGTTTGCTTGCCTACAGCTGTCTTTCTTTTGATCCATCCTTCCTGACCTGAATCTTCTGAATTTCACTCCATTCTGTCCTTGCCTGTCTGAGAGTTAAGCTTCAACCTCTGTCTGTTTTTCTTAAAAACCTCCCACCAGAGGTATTCCTCCTGAAATACACTATCTGTTGCCATTCACTACTGGGAATGGTGGCAAAGATGCTTAGAATTTAAATGTTGTCAAAGAAATATATGTCAAAGCAAACAACTTTCTTTGGAATGGAATGCAATCTTGAAGATCAGTATAACATGCTTTTATCTTTAGATTCATCCCAAGTTCGTAGGATATTTCCTTAGTGAGGGAATACAGGACTCTCCTTCACGGGCCTAAAATAGAGAACTTGGCATGTGTTTAAAGCCAGAGGCATTAGAAAGAATATTAAAAAATGTTATAAGAAAAAAAAAGTGAAAGATTCATCAGAAGTTGGATATGTATGGGCATTAGTGCATAGCTGTCTTCCTTTTCCAACTTCACCATTATGAAAAATGGTACCAGCGTAACAGAACACCAATTAATGTAGCCATGCATGCTAGAAAAATGTTTTTCGACAGCAAAGCATCACAGTGAGAGACAGAGTTTTGCAATTTAATATGTAGTTGTAAAAACAAGCCCTGATAGTCTTGTCTTAAAGAGGGCCAGTGAGAATTTTAAAGGTCTTAGGGAGGTTTTACAAAAGCTAAACCTTTGCATTCCATTTCCTGGTTAAGCAAATTTTATTATTCCAACAAATGAATGATAGATCCTGTGATTGGAAATTGTAGTTAAAAGCATGGAATCAACTGAGTGTGAAGATACAGCCCAGGCATATGCTCTCAAACATCTTGTTTTAATAAGTGATTAAAGCAAATTAGTCCAATATCGTATTTTATAGTCTTTACTCACCGAGTGACTTCATTGTCATTCACAGGAGAAATCTCGTTAATTATTGCCTTTCGCCTATTACTTCTCACATCTCGTTGAAACCTAAGTTCAGTCACCTTCCCAAATACCTTTTGCAGCTTTCTCCTACTGTAATACCACAGCCATTGGCTTTATTCACCTCCATATCACTTCTGATTTACACTGCTATAATGGTCTCCTTGTTTTCAGGACACACACCTCCAGCAACACCTTTACTCTACTGCCATTTCCCAGATTGTCTTTCCCCTAAAACATAGATATGATAATACCATATCACTACCCTAACAAGAGAACCATGTCCGTGGTTTCTCAAGGCCTGCAGAATAGAACTTACATTTACCGCATGGTATTCACTAGCTGTCAAGTCTCAGGTAAAAGATACCCAGCTTCAAACACGACAGGCATCTGATAATTGTTTGTCGAAAAAATAAATGAGAACATGCGAAACAGGAGCAAGTGATTACAATTTTTAACGCAGGTTAGCCCCAGCCTCCCTCTTCGGGTCATCCCCTCTGTGAATTCGATGATCGCTACCCTCTGTACCATCTACCACTCATTCATTCTGGCACCAATCACTATCCCATGTGCCAGTTACACAGAAGCAAGGAGAACAGTCCTGTGCTCTATCCCAGTGGGGTGGACAACTCATGCTGGAGTCACATGTTAAACAAAGGAAGACACAGATGAGTACAAAATTACTAATCATCACAGTTGCTAAAAATGAAGTGTTTTGAGAAAAGAAATAGAGGCAGACTAAATTTAGCTTAAGGGGTGATGGAATCAGAGAAGGTCTCTTCTCCAGGCATTTGATTTAAGTTGTAACAAGTTATCTGAGAGAAAATTGGGAGAAGAGCACCTTAGACAGCCATGACAAATTTGTTTTGTTTACTTGTTTTTAAGATGCCGTTCATTGACATCTCATTTTTTTTTTTTGAAGACGCTATGCGCTCCCATACTTATGCCTTTTTGTGGGACTGACTCCATTGCTGGAGTGCCTTTCTCTTTCATTTCTATATAAGGAATTTTTTTCTTATCCTTTACTGTTTTTTTTTTTTTTAATATTAAAACTTCTAACCACCCTTACCCTTTCAAGCTAAGCTCACTTTGCTTTCTCTCTCTATTCAATCCCTTCAATAACTAACTATTCTCCCATTGGCAATAGTTAGATGTGCACTTTCTTTGTCAAATACAAGATAAGCCCTAATGGGAGGAGATGCAACTTCTTCCTGTTGTAGCTAATACTTGGTCCACTGTGTCATTGGAGGCACGTATGAGGAATAGTCAAATCAGACTCTTGGCAGATATGAGCAAGTATTTTTCAAGTTGTCACTTCAAATCATAGCATGTCACTGAAAATCTAAAGAAGATACAGAGAAATAAACAAATGCTAGATTAATGAAGATTAAGATAAACTAATGGTATTTTTAAATCAATCCTTAACTTTTTGAAGATGAAATTACACTCAGAGGACTAAATGTCCTCCCATTTAATTTCTCTTGCTATAAACACTGAAGATTAAAAACTGATTGGAGTTAGAATTATAACCCTAAATGGCAGCCCTTATATGTAAATTTTAATAGAATGATTTCTAGATAAAAACAACTGTTAAAACAGACATATCTGATAAAGGAACATTATCCAAAATGTAGTAAGAATTTTTCAAAATCAACAAGAAGAAAATAACCCAATTAAGAAATGGACCAAAGACCTTAACAGACATCTCATCAAAGAAGCTGTACAGATGGCAAATAAGTATATGAAAAGTTGTTACACATCATATGTCATCAGGGAAATGCAAATTAAAACAATGAGATACCAGTATACTTCTGTTATAATGGCCAAAATCCAAAACACTGACAACATCAAATGCTGGCAAGGGTATGGAGCAACGAGAACTCTCTCATTCATTGCTGGTGGGAACACAAAATGGTACGGCCACTTTGTCAAAAAGTTTGGCAGTTTCTTACAAAACTAAACATACACTCACCATATGGTCCAACAATCAGGCTTCTTGGTATTTACCCATAGGAGTCGAAAATGTATGTCATCACAAAAATCTGCACATGGATGTTTATAGCGGTTCTATTCACAATTGCAAAAACTTGGAAGCAACCAAGATGCCCTTCAGTAGGTAAATGGATACATCACTGCGGAGTATTATACAGTGCTAGAAAGAAATGAGCAATCACACCATGAAAAGACATGGGAAAGATTTAAATGCATATTACTATGTGAAAGAAGCCAAGACAGAAAGGCTACGTATGATTCCAACTGTATGGCATTTTCGAAAAGGTTAAACTATGGAGACATGAAAAGATCAGTGGCTGCCAGAGATGGGGGTGGGAGAGATGTACAGGTGTAACAGAGGGGATTTTTAAGGCAGTGAAAATACTCTTTATAATGTTATGATGATCGATATGTGTCATTATACATTTGTGCAAGCCCGTAGAATGTACAACACCAAGAGTGAATCCTAAGATAAACTGTGGACTTCAGGTGATTATGATGTGTCAGTACAGGTTCATCATTGGTAAAAAAAATATAACACTCTGCTGAGTGATGATGATGACAGAGGAGGCTGTGTGTGTAGGAGCAGAGGGCAGGGAAATCTCTGTATGTACCTCCTTTGCAATTTTGTTGTAAACCTAAGACTGCTCTAAACAGTAAGGTCTTAAAAGTAGTGAAGAAAAGAAAAATAATACTTTATATTAGACTTTCATTTCCTTTATAATAAATTTGGTACAGTATCACAGTTTCTGTTCTCATGGGCTTCTACTCTTTGAATGATACTAACCCAACTCCTTCCACTCCCCTACAAAGCCCTCAAGCCCAGCCCTGCCCCTCACTCCCTGCGATCTCTCTAACTCTCTCCTTTCGGTTTACCCCCTATGTATCTAGATCCATCCACACAGGCTCTGTGAGGTTTTTGAATGTGTCCATCCCACTCCTGTTTCTGGGCTTTGTCACTTGGGTTTCTCTTCCTGGAACCAGCACTCCACAGATATCGGAGAGCTCTGTGGCTGGTTCCCTCCTTTCCATGAACTTTCTGCTACAAATGATCTTATTAATGAGGCTTTCTTGAACCCCTAATTTAAAGGGGACTCATTCGCCCACCCGAACCCCCAGCAGATACCCTTACTTTTCTTCCTTGCTCTGTCTTCTTCCATTGTAATTAATTATAGCCATCTGACACACTGTGTAATTTTAAAATGTATTACTTATTGTACTATGAAACTCTGTTGTTCACTGTTGTGTTCCTGCTGTGGGCACTCGATAATAATTGTTGAATGAATAAATGAATGTGTATCCTCTTTGCATCATCATCATCATCATCATCACTGGGCATCGTTATCCTTAATACTATTCACTTTTTATATCTTATCTTTAAAATCAATACATATTAACGGAAGAACATTTTTAAAAAGTAGGAAAGAGAGAAGAAAATAAAGGTGACAATTATCTCATAACCAATGTGACATCATGGTTAATATTTCAGTTTACATATTTTTAGTCATTTTTTCATCCATAAATATATACTGCAGAAAATTAGGGTCATATTATAAATACTATTTTATATCCCACTTTACCTTATACTATAAATATTTGCCAGTTAATTAAACACTCTTCTACAGCTTTTCTTTATAGACTTTTTAGTGCTTGACTTCTTACTAGTTGAGAGCATCATCGGATCTAAAGTGACTTGAGCCAGAATACTGGAGGATGTTTGTCATAGTGCTTTAGTCAATTATTTAAAAGCAAAAGTGGGTTAAGTAGTCCTGGAAATAGACTTGATTGTCAATAAATATACTGCATCTTATTGTTAAATTCTATCATTGAATTAACCAGTTAATGAAATTCGAGAGTCAAAAAGGAGACATTTACCAGTGGACCAACAAATCTCAATTCAAAAAAGCCTCACCCATAGGAAGACTGTCTATGAAAGCTTTAAGAATACACAAGTTCATTTAGTCATATTGCAGTTGACCTTGACATTCTTTAGATTATTTGTTTATTTAAGGGGTAGGTAGCTCTGACTCCTTATGAGACTAGCATTTGAGTTAAAAAAAAAAAAAGTCCACCGTCACCATTGTTTTAGAGATTAAACCCTCTGCCTGGTTCTAGGTCAAATAGTTGGTTCTATTTTTGAATATCACCTTATTTTGCATAAATTAATATGAATTAAATTTTTAAAACTATTCTAGACAATATATAGAGTAAAAATTGATTTTTATTATTTTTGTATTATAGATTTTATATCTGCAAAATTAGATCAACTTAGAGAAGATGAAAACATTTTTTTCAAGCCTCACGAATCTGTTTTTTCCTAGTATACAACAGTTCGGTAGATAATTTGAAACTGATTCATCTGTTATCCCATCTGTCAGAAATATGCTGCAGCTGTTAAATGTCCAGCAAAATTTGAACTACAAGTCTCGAAGTAATTTGCCCTTGGTACATGCAGACCAGACAATTTCCTATTTGATTTACAACCATGATTCTTGTAAACGTGACTGATTTTCTAGTTATAATTTTTTTCTCTGAGTATAGTTATTGGACCAATCAAAAGGAAAATGAAAAAAAAATCATAATCTGTATTTTAATGTAATAGTATCAAACTTTTTTATTGTCATATGCTACAATACTAAATGTGTTCAACATTTTTCAAAGTATATGAAGAATACTTCCTGTGTACTTAATGTGTATGTATATATATGTTTGTAAACATCATGCATATATGATGTAGACAAACCCTTTATATAATTCAGGGGTTCTAAATTACAAGTGATTTTAAGTTGATAAAGATCAGAGAGATGATCTTTCTTACGTGTGATACAGTGAGGAAGATGTTTATATAATATCATGGGACGAAGCCAGTTCTCTCTGTTCAAGCAGTTTTTTTAAATGGAAAAATGAATATATATCCGAGAGATAAAATGAATACATCTCAATAGCCAAAACCAGGGACTATTTTGCCTTGCTCACTTTTGCATGGATTTATTACTCATTGTCGTCAGTAATTGGTTCAGCAGTGCTTTCCAGAATTCCTGCCGCATGCCAGGTTGTTAGGCCTCAGGAACAGAGGCTCAAGGAGGCAGGCTCAGGCCCCATCCTCCCGGTATTTATAGTCTAGTCAAAGAAAAAATACAAACTAAATACATATATATGTAAAATACACACACACATACACACAAACACACACACAGACACATACACACTCACACAGTGAGTTTTTCCTATGAGGAAAAAAACAAAATCCTAGAGGTGGAATTAGATTGCATGAATGCTGCACAGAAAAATAAGAATTAAGCCAGGATTGTGAATTTCAAAAAAGGATTGAACCCTATATTCTCTACTGAAATTGATTTGGTCCTTAAATTCAGTCGAAGGCTGTTCACATATCACCATAGACGAGTCACCGAGTCTGGCTGGTGTGAGGGTGGAAGTTGAGTTGGTCGATTAAGGAAAGCTGGCAAGGGAAGAGGAAGTGGTCCAGGGAGGGCTGAAAGGCCCTGAGCAGAAGTGCGCTCGATGCGTCTGAGAAGGAGAGAAAGGAAGACTGACACTAGAGCTCGGTGACCCCGAGGAGAAGACTGAAGTAAAACAACAGCGAAGGCCCCTCCAGGCTAGCGCCATGCAGGCTTTTGTGGGATTGGATTTCATACCAAACAGAAGGGCGTCAGAACCTAGAATAATCAGATCCCTGGCTTTAAAAGGTCCCTCTGGCAACTGTGAAGAAAATAGATTTTAAGGGGATAAAGTCTGAAGCAGAAAAATAAACGCCCGGTAAATATTTGTTATGTGAATATGTGGAATACATTTGATGTGCTTTGCTGAGCGGATATTTATTGGATGTAGGCCTATCCATTGAGAGGCTGGTTATGTGTGGTTTTCTCTGAGAACCTCTGTTTGAAACTGCAGGAACCCCCCTTTTTTTTTTAGTTGAAAGATGTAGGTCTCACATGGACAGAAGATATGAAAATTGTTGCAATATCATCATATTATTTCGGGGGATCACCTCAGGTAAATTTCTGGGATAAAAATGTGACGTGGTAAGAAAAATCTGACCACTTCAATATTATTAAGGGATCTGCATAGCCCAGGAATTAACCCAGCGCAGCATATACAGAAGCGAGTCTAGAGAGGGTGTGTCCTTGAAATGCAGACCTCAGAAACATAGGCCAAGTTGTGCAAATCAGGCACAATTTGGCATTTGTCCAGGTTCCAATATTCTTTAGCTGTGAGATGTCAAGTTTCCTCATCTGTGAAAGGGTAATACCTGTGTCAGCTGTAACAACTTGCTGAGATAATTCTTTCAAAGCCTTTAATACATTCTCTGTCACATAAGTACTCAGTAAGTGACTGCTATTACTATTCATTTACATACCGATTTTTGGTTTAATGGTCTCTGCTGTTTACGTCATTGAGATGGAGAATATGGGACCGCTGCCTCGCTCAGTTCTCAGCTACTATAATGCACAAGGTAGCACGTTGGGCTTTGTCCCATGGAATGAAAAATGAACAAAAAAGTCAATGAAGTTACTATATCAGGTAGTAAACAGATTCAGTGAGACGAAAAAAAGGGGGAGAGAGAGGTTTGTCTTTTTTCACGTAACTGAATTTTGCTGCATCTCAGGAAAGAGATGTCCACTCAGTTGATTTAATTCTAATTTTATCATCCTTAATGTTTCCCTAAATTAGGACTGATGGCAAACTAATTGTACTTCCATTCATGGCCACCATCTTCCATAAAGCCTTTTGCAGGGTAGGTAAAGCAAACCAAACCCATTCTCCCACACATCATATAGAAGGACAATTTATTCTCCATTAATTATATCTCTTGCATTTTCTATACAAAGGAATTTAACCTCGCTATGAAAATCCTAATACAAATCACAAAAGTTCTCTGTATAAAATGAAATACATAAAAACGAGGCACTACATGTATGAGATTTTCTGTGATAGATCATTGGGTAAAAAAAGTATGCCGAAGACCAGATTATAAATGTTCTTGTGCGTTTATGCACCTCTTATATGAAATGCTGTGTGTGCGTGCATGTGTGTGTATGGGTGAAGATTAGTAATAGATATTACTTCTATGGATTATGAGAGTACTTTTTTTCTCTGTATTGTGGATCACATTTCCAGTGACAAAGTATAGGCCAGGGCACTGGAGCAGGAGGTACACAAAACAATGTATGAACCATAAAAATTGGAGGAAAAGAGGATGAAGGTCACAATATGTAAAGTAGGAGATGAGTCACGGTCAGTGGTGCCTCCACCCTAAGGAGAAGCAAACCTTTTCCTGGGAGTGTACTCCTATAACGCTGATTTCTTAACCATTTACTTTCAGTTGCTATAATTTATAAATCATAGGACAGTGATTCAGAACTGGAAAAGGACTTTTGAAATAATGGAAAAACTGAGGAGATTGTAGGGAAGATAGAATTAAATTAAGTTCTCCAAATCCAAGTCATTAGAAGTAAAATCTAGATCTTTGAAGAATGAGGGACATGCTCAATTTTCCACTATGCTGATATCAGGGAAGCTCCAACTGAATGCTACCCCCGAAAGTCACAACTGTCCTGAGAAAATATTTATTAGACCATGTTAAGTTTAAAAAAAAAAAAATGAATCTCAACTATCTAAAACAATTAATAAAAAATACTGAAAGAGATTGTCATATTTCTGTTTCCTGTACTTTCCATCTGTTATCGAAGAAGTAATATAATACTTGAATATCCTATACTATAAATTATTAATTTAAAGAAAATTTGGCTTTTTGACGTGATTGCTCTGCACATTCCCTAAAGAAAAGTATTGAGGAATAAGATTTCCACAGATGACATATGGGAGGATCTAAGTTTGTTTTTGTTTTTGTTTTTGTTTTTTAATAGAATGCTAAAGTTAGCAAAGTTCTAGGTGAAAAATACAGTGCCTATTCAAGGAATGTGTGCCGAGAAAAGACAAAGCACCATTTTTACAAGTGCATCAAAACAAAAAATCCTGTAACCAGCTGCCCAGGCTTATGGGGAGTGAAAATAATGAGCCTGCCACAGCTATAAACAGATCGTGAAGTTGTTAGTGCTACGTCTTTCTTTTTCCCTCTCCTTCCTTCCTTCCTTCCTTCCTTCCTTCCTTCCTTCCTTCCTTCCTTCCTTCCTTCCTTCTTTCCTTCCTCCCTCCCTTCCTTCTTTCCTTCCTTCCTTCCTTCCTCCCTCTCTTCTTCCTTTCCTTCCTTCCATTCTTCTTTCTTGCAAAAAAATTTACAAAACAAGAATCATAGTCTTGGGAAATATAGATGTAGCAGATCCTATACAAGCCCTCTCTTGGTCAGAGTATGGGAAGAGAGGCTACTTATATTTTATGAGTGCCTTAAGGGGGCTCTCTTCATCTAAGTGATGATTCAGGAAGCACCTGAGTCATGAGCTCACGGTCTCTGTAGGAAGTCAGACGGATGGTATCAGGGAACAATGTAGTGAGCAGTAGGTGGGACACAGTACACATCAGGTGGGTACATGGGCAGTTTTGTCCTCAGACTGGTGAATGCAATGATTGACAATAGTCAGGCATGTGGGTGGGCACACGGAAATAAGGAAACACAGGAACAGGAGACAAGTTGTAATCTTTGAAACTCCAGACCCTGAAATCAACACCCAGGAGATGACAGAACACCTCTGGGAAGCCCAGAGACACCATGGGTGGAACCGTGAACGAGATCAGCACATCTCTTCAGCTTGTACTTCAGGGCGGTTTTGGCCGTGAGGAGTAAGGTAGGAGCCTATTGATTGGAGCCAGAGAGTTCAGAGGAAAGTCTGGCCTCATTAATATGCTTTGACCTGGAGAGGAATGGCCATAACACCTGAGGCAGTGTAGCTCAGGCTTTAGAAGGTAGGGATTGGAAGCACAGGAAGCAAGGAGACCACAGAGCGATGCGTTCCCCTGAGAACATGCCTTTCACAATGGCTATTTTTCTAAAGTGCCAATGAGGATGTTGCTAGAATTCCTGTCTTGATGGCGGTGTTTGGTTCTGGAGTCCTTGGTTGTCCTTAATTGTTTTCTGTCTATTAGGTGTAGGTTTCCAAATGTGTGCTATAAAACAGAGGTCCCCAACCTTTGTGACACCAGGCACCGGTGCTCCTATGAGAATCTAACACCTGCTGATCTGAGGCGGAGCTGAGGCGGTGATGCTGGTGCTGGGGAGCAGCTGCACGTGTAGATGAAGCTCGCTCACTGCCAGCCGCTCACCCCCTACTCTTCGGCCGGTTCCCAGTAGACCACAGACTGGCACTGGTCCATAGCTCTGGGGTCGAGGACCCCTATTATAAAACATATAGTTTAAGTGCCATAATTTTAAAAGATATTGTGAAATTTTCCCACGTTATTTTAATCAGAGATACATTTGAATGCCACCTCTAATGCAATTACATGTATTCTTTGGCCTCGCTGACTCCTGCCCACACCCCTCACCAACAACAGCCCCTCCCTGGCCATGGTCTCTTAGGTGAAGGGCGACAGCCATCACTGGTCACTGAACTCGTGCAGAATTCTTACTGCTAGTCGGCCTTCCTGACTGACCGAAATCACGTGAAAATAAAACTCAAACCCATCCGCTCGTGTAGTTTTCATCCAAGATTCTCTGGAAGGAAAGAATATCAGAGACCAAATATTTGCTGGAGCTCTGTCTGTGGCTGCAGTTTTGGAAGACATCTCACTATGGGAAAATACTATACGAAATTGTTTTAAATGTTTGTATGTTTCTCTGTCTCCCTCTCCCCTCCCTCCCTCCCTTCCTCTGTCTCTCTCTCTATATATATCTCTATCTCTGTCTCTGTCTCTGTCTCTGTCTGTACCTCTCTCTCCACGTTCTCTAGGGATTTACCTGATTTCCTAGTATTTAAGAGCGCAGAATATCATGACACACATTCTAACATGACAAGCAAACTGACTTGTGGGAATCTGTAATGTGTAATGACTTTTATTAACTTGTCAGAATTAAAAATGGATAGTTCTTCATAATATGTGCGCGTATGTGCACATGCATGTATGTGCATGCATGGAGTGCTACTACCACCATCTCTGGGAGATTTTATTACCCCTGTGGCCTCCATGATTTTGTTCCCTCTTTCCAGAATATTCTTAACCCTTTTTTCACCTGTCTGTAGTCCCTCAATTCTTCAGGTTCTATTCATTATTTGTATGTTACCGAATACCATGAGTGATTATTAATCATTCTCTTTCTGGGATATCTGAAATATGTGTTATACTAGACCAGAGGTTGGGAAACTTTTTCTATAAAATGTCAGATAGTAAATATTTTAGTTTTGGAGGCCACGTGGTATCTTTTGTGACATTCCACTGTCGTGTGAATGTAGTCATAAACAAGATATCAGCGAGTGAGCATAGCGGTGCTCCAATAAAATTTTATTTACAAAAGCGAGCGATGGGCTGGATTTGGCCTGTAGGACATTGTCTGTGACTCCTGTAGTTGATAGCGCTTGAAGTTTTTAGTGCTTAAGAGAAACTTAGCTTATTTTCTCACATTGTGTGTGAGTCGTCTGCAGGAGGGGGTTAATTGACATACTCAAGGTCATACATTTATGATGGAGCCAGGACTGATAAGCAATTCGCCTGAAAAACAGCCCTGCATTTTAATTTATAACTTTCAGTGTTTGATAATATTCTATTCAGCATTGAATTAGAAACTGTATTATTCTCTTGTTTCATGTTTAATTACAAGGGTCTGTATCTTATTACCTGTCGTGGGAGAGTGGACAATAGATAGAGATAGAGATAGAGATCGAGACAGAGAGATAGAAATATAGATAGATATATAGATATATATTTTTAATTGCTAAAAGTGGTCAGAACATTACAAGCAGAGTAAGATCTCAATAAGTATTTGTGGTTAAAGTCTTCCAGGAAAACATATAGTGCGTGTAGCATTTTTCTTATTTAATTATATGGTTATAGATCATGTCTCAACTTAGAAGAATGTAAGATTGACAGTGCTTAAATTTTGATAATTTTACAGCCACCTTTTTATTTTTTAATTAATTAGTTAATTAATTATTTTTTTATGGTGACATTGGTTAATAAAATCCAATAAGTTTGAACTGTACATTCTAACAGTGAGGCATATATAGATAGGAAATCAAGGTTTTATATTTGTGCTTACTAGTAGCTAAATTGAATAGTGTATTTTAAAACAATTAATATGAAATCTTTTACTTTAGATACCTACTTTGTTAACTGATACATTTAAAATAAGTTTTATATTCATATTTTTTTTCTTTTACATTGTCTTTCTGGGGAATATAGTCATACGCATATGCCATATTTCCCAGAGGCACCTGTGGTATAACTAAGAAAAATAAAAAATCTAACAATGTTTTACAGGGATGGATTTGTTTGTTTTAACTCCAAATGTACACACACTGGAGTGATGACATAATGAATAATAATTTTATCTCCAATATCATTGGAGATAATTCACTTGAGTGACTTTTCAAGAAAACTAGTTCATTCTATTTACGGCTAGCTTTTTTCTGTTTATAAATATCTAGGATAGCATTCTAGAATACCCAGTGTTATTCTCTGCCTTATTAAAGAGTACTAAGCATGTGTAAACATTTATTGGGATTTTAAGACCACATCTCTAAAAATTAGGTGATGTGCCATATTGTAATTGAACAGTGTGCCTCAGCACTCTGAGATTCCTTAGGCCTAGTTGTTCTTATTTTTATCCATTCATTCATCCTACAAATGTTTTTAGAGTATATGCCAAATACCAGATGCGGTTCAGATTCCTGAAGAGTAAGCATTAAGCAAATTATCAAAAACTTGATTCCCATAGAGCTTCTCCAGTCTCATGGGAGAGAATGGCAACTAAACAATTAAATGAGTCAAAACGTAACATGTCAGATAGCTCTTAATGCTACGAAGCAAAATAAGGCCAGATGTGGGGACAGAGAGTGATGGCAGCATCATGCTCTTTTACCAAGAAAGCTTGTCTGCAGTCATGAAAGGTGACAGTGAGCAGAGTCTGGGAGAGGTGAGGGCTGAGTTTCTAGGTAGCTGGAATAGCAATCATGAAGTACTGTGGCAGGGACAGGGCTGCTGATGAAGGAAGGGGACGGGGACCGTGGTGGCTAGACAGGAGTGGACAAGGATGAGGCAAGGGGTGGCTGGTGCAGTGGCCACTGTGGGCAGTTGGAGGGCTTCAGACTTCATTCTGAGTGATTAAGCATAGGAGCCTCATGGCCAACTTATATTTTGAAAAACATCCTTTTGGCTGCTCTGTGCAGAAGGCCTATGGAGCAACAAGGGAGGATGCAGGAAGATGTCACTCCTGATCACTGATAGCCGGGCAAAGGGAGGTGGTAGTGTTTGGGACAGTCCTGTGTGAGAAGACATGGCCTTGACACGTACAGTCTCTCGGAGAGCGAGAGTCAACCGAGAAGAGACCTAAGAGTTGAGTCCCAGGCACTTTAATGTTTAGACATTAGGAAAATGATAAAGACTCATCAAAGGAATTGGAGAACAAGCTGGTAGTGAGGAAGGAGGACAAGAAAAATGAGTGGCACCCTAGAAGCCAGGGGAGGAACAGAACTGAAGTATCACCTGGTTCCAGTGCAGGTGACTGTTCAAGGTTGATGGGAACCGACTAATTTTTCAGATGATTTTCAAGTGGGTGATTATTTTGTGTTCTCCCTTACTGACACGTTCTTCTTAGTCTTTTAGCTTTGGTAGGATTCCTTGTAGTCTTCCCTCCTCTGATCTCAACGTTTCTCATCTTCTATTCCTATAATGAATAAGTGAATAAATGCCTGAGATGGCCAGGAGAGGCTGGATTCCAGAGCTTGTTAAGTAAACAGCCTCAGTGTCCCTCACGATTCCGAGATGGCAGGTCTGAGTTGAGTCCCTTGGGAATGAAGCACTTTGTCGTACTCTCGAAAACCAGAGGGTTAAATTGTTCCTGTGATCTTTAGAATTATTGAAGTCTAACAATTATTGAAGTCTAATCAGAGTTGCCTACATTCTGATCATTTGCTAAGTGTTGTCTCATAAATCTTAAAATTTGTGGTATAGTCAGTAATTATTTTCACAAAAACATGCCAGTCATTATTTAAAGATCTTTTGTGAATCTGTCTCTGTCTTTTCTTTTCAGAAAAATGTGATGAACCACTTGTGTCTGGACTCTCCCATGTGGCTTTCAACAGCTCGTCCTCTATGTCTGCAAGCTATTCTCCTGGCTATGCCAAAATCAACAAGCGAGGGGGTAAGTCCACTTTTATTTCCATGTTGACAAATGGATTCAATTAGAAGATGCTATGTTTACAGCTATACTTCTCAAATATAATTTCTTGCACAGCCTCCATTAGCAGGCACCCAAAATCATTCTTCACACTTCTGCTAACAGACACATAGATACCATAAATCTCTTTTGCAGCCACTATTGGAGAGTCAAAGATTGGGCTTGAAGAAAGAAATGGTAAATTAAAGAGGAAGAATTTTCGGAGTTGCTTGGGATGATGAATTCAAAATGGTGTAAAAATTCTTGAGTTAAGGAGATTCTTGTTAATCAGAAAATCATTTAAAAGATGTTAAAAAGAATTGACTCCAAACATAGGTACAATGCATAAAAAGACTACTTTGTATACACTTTATTTTTTCCCTTTTTATTAACATACAACTTAATTTCAATTGAAAATGAAGGATGAAAAAATATGACACTTTGCAATTTCTTCCCCTACCACCCAGAATTTAGCTATATTATAAAGTCATGTGAAAAAAAGTTATACATTTGCAACTGCAATTTGAATTTTGGACTTTAAAGTTATGGTGTTAATTAGTAAATGATAATTTCAAAGCAGATAGCTGTTCACAGAGAATAAAAATAATTATTAAAGACCGAAATTTAAAACTCTTTTGCTTCAGAGGAGCACTGATACAAATATCAATGAATAGCAACTAAAAAGGAAAGAAATAAAATTTTCTTGGATCAATAAGAATCAACCAACAAGGACAATCATTTTTATTCAGTAAACCAGGAAATACTAAACTCAAATCACAGCCAAATCAGGAAAAGCAAAAGTGAATAAATATAGAAGTGAAAAATAGAGGGAGAGAAGAAAAAAACATAAACAAAGGTGAAAAATATGGAATAGGAGAAAACCCAAAAGAGCGAGTTGGGGAAGAAAAAAGAGAGGAAGAAAAAAATGATATCAGCAAAGAGATAAATAGATAAGCAGAGATTCAGACAGACCAAAGGAGAGAAGAAAATAGGTAAAATGAAGAGAGAATAATGTATACAGAATGATTCAGAGAGAGATTTACAGTTGTATGAAGAGAGTTTACTCAGTCAAAAGACTTGGTGAAGGACATACACAGGCAAAGGTAGAGAGATACACATTTTAAAATACAGTTTTGATTGAAAAGTAGTATTAATTAGCTGTTTCTTGGGGTTTTTTTGTTTGTTTGTTTATTTGTTTTTAATAATCTGATATCCAAAGGGAGAAAAGAAAAGATAAATATAAGGGAACCTGGGAATGCTAGAGTTATATTTTCTTACTTCACTATTGGCAAGAACCATCTGATATATATACATCATATAAGCATCTGAAAGCAAGAAGCTCATATACTAACACAGAGGGTAAAAGAATATAATTTACTAATTATACAAATACAGAAAAGAACAAATTCAGTTGAGCATTATGTTGATAAACATGGGCTTTAACTTTTACCAATTATTTAAATTATATTCCTCAGATACGTTTGAGAGAGATCGTTAATGAACGCATAGAGAAATAGAGTATAAACACAAATACACATTCAGATGATAGATGGAAATACATTTATAAAATTCAATTTAATTTTTGGATCCCCGCAATACAAAACTATCTGCTACAACCTTGATGTTGGGGACCAGTATATGACAAACTGGGGAGAAATGTGACGTTTAAGTGGAAAACTCACCGGTAATTCTCTAATACCTTAAGTTTTTGTGTTTTGTTTGTCTTAGAACAATTTCTACTTCCTATGACCTGTATTCTGGGTTTATGTCCACCTTCTTAATTCATTGATGGCTTCTCAGTCTTGTGTCATTCTGAGTCAAGAGCAATTGATGAGTTATTCTTTTCAAAGGGTAGCACAGGTACTAAACCTTTGAGCGTTTTGTATAAGTTATCTACTACTTGACATTTACATGGTATTTAACAGGTTAGAAAACGCCTTAATATGTGTTCTAAATGCCCCTTGATCTTCACAGCAACCTCGACAGATAGAATGTTAGGTTAAAGATGCTCGTCATTTCTTCTGCCAGACTTTCAAATTCCTACTTCATGTGCCTCTTGTAGAAACCATGCTTTTTCTACTGCCCTCAAGGGACAGCCACTCAACCACATGGTCCTCTTCTCTCTCCACTAACCATGGGTGATTAGAGAGAACTCATGATCTTGACTGATGCCGTCAGAATCTCTGCTCTATGGTTATGTGATATAGATTTGGGAACTGGGAGGGCTGTGGGAAACCACGGTGGGTCACGTGAAAATAAGACAGGAAGAAAGAAGGGAAGCAGGTGCTGGTGAAGAAGGAAACTGTGAGATCATGTGGTTCCACCCAGAAGGAAGAGTCCCAGTCTCATTCTTCAGATTTCTCATTCCCATGTGCTGTAACCTCTGGCTGCACCTTTGCCTGAGTCTATGAAAGTACCTCTCTAAGTCTAATAGTCGCATTTAAGTGCATGTGGTTACGGAAGAATTCCTGATTAAAACCAGTGATCACGGTCCCCATTTTACAGAGTAAAATGATAAATACAGAAACCCGAGAAGACATAAACCGAGTCGACACTTTGGATTCTCAAGTGGCATAGGTGGGGAGCAGTGTTCGGGGGCTGGAATTGTGTCTTCTATTCTGACCCCTCACTGAAGCCGGATGAAACAGAGCCAGTGCTGCATTCGAATCAGCCCAAAGACAGAACCCGAAAAGAGGCAGCGGTTTGAGTTAAATCTGACTTATGCTTATATAGAATAGCCAGAGCAACCGAGTTAGAAAGCCCGGAGCTTCTAGAGTGATGTACATCTGGAATACTTCTCTTCCTTTTCACTCTCTTGCCATTTAGGTTTCCTTGGTGGACCCCTCAGAGCTCTGTGCTCCCCAGAGACTTTCTCTTTTTAATTTTTCTTCCTCGATAATTCTTCCCATTTTAGAAACCTGTCGTCTTCTCTATTAAACCAAAGGGCAGAGTGTTGTTGGCGGTGTTTTTTGAAGTGATTTAACCTCTATTTCCTCCAGCAGGGAGAACAGATTGCTTTTCTAGACTACATAATTGATGATCACTTCTGGGAGGACTAGGTGTATAACACACCTGGAGAGACTGCTGGAGCAGATCTCTTAATATTCACACTTGTATCTTAAAAACAACTATAGCCTTCGCCTTCCCTTAAAAGATACCACTGAAGTTAATAATTGCCACTCTGTCTTGATGCCTTGGCCTGAGCAAATCATCGCTTATTTCATTGTCTGCTTCCTGTTGTCCAAGGGGGAGCTTTAGTAATTAGCATAATACCAGCCTCTTCTTCACAGAGGCTGCCCCTTTTTGCAGGCTCCTAGGTGGCTCAAGGAATAGTCACACTTACTCTTCAGAAGTCTCTTCATGCTGCTTCCAGAAAGCAAATTTTTCTTTCCTCTGTTGAAATTCTCTTGTCCCTTAGTGTGTATAACACCTCCTCTCCCTGTTTCTAGTCTTTCTCTCCTTTTCTGCTTTAACTATTAAAAGATCTGTCACATCTAATGAAACCCAGAACTGTAGCTGATAATACTAACCCATTAATAACCCAATTAATTGTAACCCAGTCGACGGCCCATCCGTGACTGTAGATTGGGAAAGCACTCGTCATTGTCCCCCTTTGTGCCAGGGACACCTCTCTTGCTGGTGCTCTTCTGCTCTCCCTAGTTCCTGATTCATTCCTCTGTTTCGTATTGCCCACTCCTGGCATTCAGAATCTTCCAGATCAAGCATGTTCTTAATCTTTAGCAGGAAGCTCTCCCCTTCGTCTGTAACATCAAGGCTTAAATCATGAAATAGACCGAAGCTCACAGCAGGCGAGCTCCCGTCTACATTGGTCGATTTCATTCCTCTTATTCTCCTCTTTCCCTTCGCCAGCCTCTACTACGCACCCAGTATTTCTCTTAATCTGCTCCTTTCCTGCTCACTGATGATGCATTATTACTTTAGTATGAATTCATTGATCGAAGTGCTACTTCTAGGAGCATTTGCCTTTTCAGAGTAAATCCACGGGAGCAGAAAAATCCAGAGGGCTGATTTTCTAATGTAGCATTTCAAGATATTTGACATTCCTGTTTGGACAGGCTATACTTCTTCATCTCCGAATTGCTCTGCCGAAAACACCTGCTGGTCTGGCTCTGATGCAGAGCTGAACCATGGAAAGGGAATGACTTGCATTCATGCATAACTAGGTTGCAATACAGAATCAACCGGGGGTGAATATGGTATTAGTCAATTATTTAAACTTTCTGCATCTCCATTTCCTGATTTCTATGGTTACTGTGTAATTTGTCATCCAAACCAGAAACTTTTGACAGTAGAAGAATTTCATTAATAATTATACTGGGGTAATCTTAGAGGTCTGGGCCTCCTCTTTATATTTCGCCATGGAATCTATTCTACAGTTGAACAGAGCTGTGGTGAAGACCAAATGAGATAATCTACACAAACTATGTTGCATTTAAATATTAGTCTCTTTGCCATTGATTACCCTCAGCTATTAAAACCTGTAACACAGATATTAATATTTTAAAGAACATGAATAAAATAGCCTCATTATTACAAAAACAATGCCTCCCTAAAAAACAATTGCTAGAATTTGTGTATTTGCCACTGTGTTTATTTCCCCTATCATCTAAGAAAAAAAAGAAAAGTGGTATTTGTCAGAAATTAGTGCAAACACATCTTCTGTTAAGCTCATTGATATATACAGAATATTATGTGCCCACATTTAATTTTAATCATTTATTCAAGATACTACATATGTTTGAAATCATTTAATAATGCCTATTAAATTGATTTTCGCATCCTGCATCTTCTATCATGTCAACATGTGATATTAAAAAGTGAATTTTCTAGCTAAGCTTGACCGATCAAAAGACAGAAGTCATCGCTTTTTGGTAGGAAACAGTATTTATCATATAAATAAAGACATTTTAAATTTTAAAAAGTGGTATTATAATAATTGCAAGATTAATAAAATAACATTTAAAATATTTTAATGAGTTTTGCATAATTGGACTTAACATTTACTTAAGTATTCCCTAAGTCTTTTCACCTCAAATTCCTTTCGATTTGAATGAATGAGTTTATGTCTTCGATTTTAAAGTGTTGTTTTGTTCCTATTATCTTTTTATCATTTGAATTAAGTTTTATAGAATACAATATAATATTTATTAATTTTGTGATCTTCAGAAAAGCTACAAAGAATATATATATATATATATATATATATATATATGTTTTTCCTCTCAGCCCTATAAATTATATATTTTTTGAAATATATATTTTAAATGATTTTTTCCTAAAGCCATCAGGATGTCTTTGTAGTCACCTTTTCAACTTCATGAGAGTTGCCATCTAACTAACATTGTTAGTTTTAATGTTTTCTTTTTACTTTAATTCTCAAATATAAATCAAAATTTTGACTTGCTGGAAGCTTTAAAAAAATTAAATGCATAACAAATGATACATCTGTATGATTGGCACTTGTTAGAAATAATGGAAGCATATTCACCGTGGAATGACTCCTAAATATATTTAGACAGGTCTTTTTAATTTGCAAATGATGTTGCTATTTTTCTGCTGTGGCATCGAATTTTGCATTGGAATTTTAATACCGACTTTTGTGTTCCCCATAGACACTTCTGCTGGGTCTTGTAGAGTTGCCCACAGAACCCTGTTTCCCGCGGTGTGTGATGTTGGTGCGCACTCTGCGTGCACACATAATAATACACGTTTCCACAATCACATCAGTCGGGCCAACGCCTGTGCTGGGACATCCTCTCGAGGGAAATCAGAAAGACCATCTTCATCCCGGAGTGTCTTTAGGGCAGGCAGAATGCACTTGGACTTTGGAGATGCTTTCCAAATTTAGCGAAACGCTGCACATCAAGGGTTTTCAAAGGGATTCGTTTAATATGCTTAGAAGGACACTTGTGGCCCATAGGTTCACCACTGCATTTCTAAATGTACTGCTTTTAAAGGTACTTTGATAATAGCAGCATGGTTGGTGATGTGGGATTTAGCAGAGATACTAGAAATAATTAAAGAGAGTTTCCAGATTTGGGTCATTTGAGATAGAGAACTTTTTTGTTAAAGGAAGTTGCTATTTTGGTAGGTTGGTATCAAATGTCTTCATCTTTGCCACTGAGAAAATTATCAGCTGAGTTAGAATCAGTGTTATTACATTAACCACTGCATCCATCTTTGAAATGTCTCTGGAATATTAATTTTATTTTTTTTAAGTTATTATAGCATGTATTTTTAACTTGTTTAACGTTTTTATTGACAAATATGAAGTATTCATTTTCAAACACTCGTATTTCACAGTATGAAGAGTTGATTGTCTACAAGAGTGGGAAAATTATGAATAATTAGTCAACATATTTGTACTATATTATTTGTACTATAATATACAGTTTGTCATTTTGCTTTACACACAGTATTGAAAACCATGTTATTTGGTACTTGCCCTATAAAGTTTAAGATGTTTGGGGTGAGAAAACGTTACCTCTGAACTAGCAAGAAATATATTTAAGTAAATATTTATTTTGACACACAGTACAGAATAAATATAACTTCGTAGATTTTTTGATGCAGGAACTAGATTTCCCTTTTGCCCTAGGAGAGATCTTGAGCCATTTCCTCTTTTTTTTTTTTTTTTTTTAATTTTCTCAATTATCTTACTTCTGTAATGAGAAGCTTGGACTGGATGATCCCTAGGACCCTGTCATCTCTAAACGCCCTCACCTTAGAGCCAAGATTAATCATAATTCCTTGGCCTTGATCTTGATGGACAACTACAGATTCTCAGTGATCTGTACCATTTTATCCTCTGTGCATAGAGATACTGCCTATTACATAACTTTGAAAATAGTCAGGTTATCTGGGAGAATACATTTATCCAATAACTTTTTACAGATTGAATTTTTCCTTTCTAAACCATTCCAGAATATATGCCAATGGTATATTTTGGAGATTGAATGTTTAATTATCCCTTTGGTGTTTTCCAATTTTATTCAAAGAGAGACTTTAACATTTTTCACATCTCTGCCAAGAAGGTAGAGAATTTATGTGGATGATTTGTACCATATCAGAAGTATTCATCTTAAAACATCATCCTTCACACAATCTCAAAGCACTTTATTCTTAACACAGTACAACACCATGTTTTACACTCAAAGAATATTTTCTGAACAAACGAATAAGTATATTGAATCATATTTTCTACATATATTATTTTACCCATTTTAAAATTCAAATACTGCTTCTATGTTGGATGTCTTGTTAAATCAAGAGTGAGTATTTGCTAACATTTTTCAGTTTTCAAAAAATTACCTAACAAGTTATCTAGTCATTGATATAGCCAATTGGTGTCCAGACAATAATGGAGAATAAATAATAATGGCAAACATCATCACCATTTACATGTAAAACATTTAATATTAGTGTTTTAGAGTGGACATGTAGAACAATTGAGAAATGCCCCCAGGGTATCAGTGTTCTCTCAGAGCTTTCAAATCGTGGAAGAGGCATCATCAGGATAATGATGTTGGGTTGGTAAAACATGCCCCTTATCTCGGAGTGTTCCCTGTGGAGAGGAGGTCTTTAGTTTGAGCTGCTGCATCCAATTGCTAACAGGTGTCTTTTGGTAATAGAACACCTTCCATCGGTCCTTATATCTTGCCCCTGGCGCATAAGGAGTATGTCCTGTATCCCAGATGCAATGGTGTAGCCTATAGGAAGATGGGGGTCAGGAATGAGCAGGACATGTCCACGAGTCACAGTCTGGGACACTCGTATCAGCTGATCGGAGGAAGGATATCGCCCAGCGAGAGTCGCTGCTCAGGGCCCAGACAACTACACATGTAAAAAATGCCTTCAACCCCTACAATCACATTTCCTCTATACCAGAAGAGTGACTCTGTATCATTCTTTAATGTCTGCTCTTCTATGATTAGAGAAAGTTGCATGCTTTTTCCCAATTTGCCTCCTTCTCCTTATTTCATTCAATTAAAAAAAAAAATTATTTCCCAGACCATTGAAAGGATTTATTCCAGTAATGACTCTATTAGCAACTTGGTTAGGTCATGCTTATTAGAATGAATAGGCCCTTGTTTTAATACCTTTAACAAATTAATGGCTTTTTCACACAGTTTTCTTTGAGAAGAATTAAAAAAAAGAATTAGATCGCCTCTCTTTATACTCATGCCTTCCAAAGCTAATTTGGAAAATATTGTCACTAATAACAGCACAAAGCAGCCCAGCCTTTGCTAGCTAGCATACTGCCTTTCCTATGCTCTGCAGATGAGCAATCAGCGTTGTTTACTTGGCCCCATGCTATAAAACAGAGATATATGTTTGACATGGATACTGCTGACGATAAACCATGGCATTTAAGACAGCCTATTTTTATTGTTCTTGCCTTTTTAACATTAAAATGGAAACGCACGATGTAGAAAGCTTTATTCCTCAGGTTTTCACCCAAAGGTCACTTTTATTTTCCTTCTTCTTAGCTATGTTTATTTTCTTAGCAATGTAAAGAATTCATATTGTGTGCTTTTTATTTTTGCTTTGTTTTCCTTTTCTGTAGCTTCTGAGATTGATGTCCTTTGTATCTGTTTTCTATTTGAAAATCAGTGAAAACGCTATTTATTTTAGTCGGAGGATCCTTGTCTGAATTATATCTGTTACCTTCACACTGGCAGACATGTGCACCCAGGAAGACTGTTCTGCCTTCCGGGTGAATTATTTCGTATTTGAAGGTTTGTGCCTTAGCATATGTATGAACAATGCATAATAATCCATGTTTTGTGGATTCTCCCTAGCCAGTTTCTGCCACATATGTACTTCAAATGGATTATTAATCTGAGTTTTTGTTTGTTTGTTTTGTTTATTCATTTTGTTTTGCTGTCCGCTAATGCTTAGAACACTAGATACACCAGCTCTGCCGTTAAGGTGATAGAACGTATAGCAGGTCCTAGAATGACGTCTCGTTCGATGTCGTTTCATTATGACATCGATGAGATGCTACAGAAGCTCAACTCTTGTTTATATCAATTATCCTGTGGTGAAATTGGTTCTGTCATACGTTGTTTTGCTTAAAGTCCCAGAACCTATTGATGCCGATGAGTGAGGACTCACGGTGTTTGTCGACTCATCTACTCTTCCACCCGGAGAGTTCTAAAGAGAGCAGAAATTGAAACCACAGGTTTCTGTGCTCTACATGAATGGAGATTTATAAGCAATCGCTGGAGCCTTTTCGTTTCCATTTTGATAAGGCTGTGCATTCTGTTAGGGTCACTTAGGGTTCCCAGAAGGAGGGCGACTAAACTGGGCACCGGCAGGAGGGAGACATAGACTGGGCACAACCGATGACCTCCCTCATGGCAGAAGGGCTGGCAGGCCACAGCCAGCCAGTCCAGGGAGGCCAGAAACCCAGAGGTGTCGCCACCACCCTCACTCCGATCCTTCCACGCTTTACATTCAAACCGCATTAAAGTATGAGCGGTCCCCGTTGGCCTCCGATGTCTATTATGCCAGTCATTCTTCACACACAGCTTAAACTACAGCTTCAAGTCGCTTGGCCTTCAATAGTGAGTTCAAGCGTCACCTTTTTAAAAAGTCACTGCTGATGGCTAGACAAGGTATCTCTCCATTTTTCAAGGCATGCCATGTTTTTTTTTTTTTTTTTTTCTTTCTCAAAACTCAGAGTACGGTATTATATTGCAGACTTATTTGTCTGACCCCGGGAGACTTGAGTGTGAGTTTAACACAGGCCCTGTGGCTCCTGCATCTGTGTATAACCCACACCTGTGATGGTGCCCAGAATACAGTGGATGCTCACAGGTATGGAAACAAATTTTGCTATGTACACGTTATCTCATCTGGTCTCTACAAAACCTTAGGAAAGAATTTAGAAGTAATAAAATTCAGTTTTATGAATAATAAAACTTAAATTTAAGAAAGTTTAGATCCAGGCCCAAGGCCACCGCTAACAGCTGATTTGAGCATTTGAAACAAACTCTTCTGACTTTAGAGTCACTCACTGTTCTCGTCTCTGCATGTCTTCCCTGCCTATGTGAGCCGTTTTTTAGAAAAAGTTGGAATAATATTTGTGTTGGTTGTAGGGCATAGCTAAAGTTTTCCCACTGATGTTTTATAACACAGAGACATTTCTCTTTTATTTTTGAGAAGTATGTACTGACTTCA
>CM053514.1:70355946-70565702 GCA_028627145.1 Eidolon dupreanum
TGCAGGTTGTTTAAAACTGCCACCTGGCCACAGAGTATGACCCCTGTTTTCAGTCACGTGAGTTAAGCAGAGGAGGACCCACTGACTACTCCAAATAGGATCCCCCGGAGGCTTATTTAACGGACAGAGAAGGTCGGTACCTGGTATATTAGCACCAGTGAGTAGAGTTCTCACAGAGTTTAAACTGCTTAAATATAAGCATTTATTTCAAAAACATAAACAAAATCTACTGGGTACAACCTCCTGTAGGATTTACACTCAAGGGTATAGGTCACAATAAGGTACTTTACTCTGAATTCTACAATGAGGTAAGGGAGGTGTCAAAAATAGACATTACATTATGTCACATGATGTGTGAGAAGTAAAAATAAAGTGCCCTGGAAATGCATAGAAGGAAATGTTTTCCTTCAGGAAGAACAAGTAGAGGCCGCATTTATTTGCTCAGTGAGGAAACATTTACTTAAGGCCTTTCATATAGGGAATGAAGATGCAAAGTCCAACCAAATATGTTTCATGGAAATACTAAATTTTCTGCAGACAATTGAAAGATTTATTTAGACATAAAAGAGTTTTATTATCAAGATATGTATAGGACTATACAGAGAATTTTCAGGGTAAAATGGGCTGTTCAATTTGACTAAAGAGTTGGTTGGGCCCAGAAATACAGTGAGGTGATGGTAAATGCCATAATGGAGAACTCGGGTCTGACACGCATTTTAGGATTCCAATATTGTTTTTCCAGCAAAGAGACAGACGTGGTTAAAGCAAGGTGTTAAGAAGTTTCCGACTTACAAAGTTCCAAACTTAAGAAGTTAAGCCTGTCAGTGTCACGTGGATTGAAAGTGGCGATCCAGATTAAAAAACGACTTCGATGTCCCAAGCAGCAGATAAGGAGGATTCTAAATGCGTCATGGTAAAGAGGACAGAGTGGAGAGTGAGCTGCAGATGATACCGATTCTATTGCTCTTGCCATTTGTTTTAGATGTGGGGAGAGAGGCAGGCGTGAGTCTCAGTGGCCAGGCTAGAGGACCTGTGATATCATTAACATCCACAGAAAAGTGATGGGAAACCCATTTTAATGGACAGATGATTCGTTTAAAATGTGTTGAGTTTACTATATTGTATTAGTTTTCTATGGCTGCATAACAAATTAGCACACACTCAGTGGCTTAAAACAACAGCCATATCCGAGTTCACGTTTCTCTAGGTCAGAAGTCCAGGTGGCTGAGCTGGATGGCCTGCTCCAGGCGTCACAAGGCAAAAGTGACTGTGTTGGCCAGACTCAGTCATTTAGAGACTTTGGAGAGGCCTCTGTTTCCAGCCTCATTCGGGTTAGGTGGACAGGTCGAGTCCTTGTCGTGGGACCAAGGTCCCTGTTTTCTTTAGCAATGACGAGCCTCCCGCCCAGCACATCTCTCTCATACTTCAAGTCTCTCTGACTTCTGCTACCACTGTTAGAAAACTCGGATGATTTGATTTGATTAGATTAGACTCTCCAGAAAAACCTCCCTGTCATAAGGTCAACTGATGAGTAATCTTACAGAAGAGCTGTAGAACCTCCTTTGCTATGTAGTGTATATATAGTATATACAGTATATTTGCTATATAGTGTATATATGCAATATATAGTCTATATATATATAGTATATAGTCATGGAAGCACTGCTTCATCTAGTTCATCATATTCCAATCTCAGGACTCAGGGCAGAAAATCTTGAGGGGGGGGGGCCTTTCAGAGTCTTGGGTAAATAGTGGGCAGTTGGAAGCGCACTCAGGAACTTAAAAGAGGGTCGATGTCGGAGACGCAGATTGAAGAGTTAGCCTCCCAGAAGTGATGTGAAGAGAAATAAATGATATAATCGAAGAAGATTGCTTGCATTGAGAAGACAGAAAGGAAAACTCTGAGATCCTGCAGGTTAGAGAAAAATCAAGTCCTAGGAAAAAGATGTCAATGTCATTCAGACAAGTAAATGCCAGGGGTTGAGAGAGGGAGGTAAAATAGGAATCGTTATAATTAACGAGGCCAGGTAACTCTGAGGTCAGGATACTCACAGTGCCATAGTGCAAATGTTGAAAACCCCTAACAGTAAGGGAAAGAGAAAGAAAGAAAAACTGTGAGCCTGGGACTGATGTTCATTTATCCTCTTCATGATATTTGTGGTATACCTACTCGTGTGGCGAGTCACTGAATCCGAGGGAAGGGAGCATGTCCTGTGTTGAGAAGACGGTGTGCTGACTGCAGTCGTGTGAGAGGATGGGATGTGGATAGGATGAAATGGAATGCAGGGCACGTGGGAAGTGCGTCTGTAAGAACACAGTGTGGACAGTGAGGAAAGGGCTTGTGAGGTAAGAGACGACCCCCCAGTGTGTATAATCTCTTGTTGGCATGTCTCTGGCTGATCACAGAGATGGCGCATGGGCTTCTTTGAATCTATGGCACATAGCCCTCGATGACTTTGAAATAAATAAACTAATAAAATACATTTGATAGTTAATTTGAAGTAAAATGATAAATTAAATTAAGCAGATAATGGGAGGTCGCCTGTGCCTACAAAAGAAAAATAAGCTGTTAGTGCCAGGGATTGGTCTAGCAGGAGCTTGATAGATTACTTTTTTTCCAGAAATACAGATGCATATAATTTTAAAGATATAATCATGAAATATTAAAAGAATTGTAAAAGTGGCAGTGAATTATTTAGAAACAGTGTCCCTGCATGCATGATACAATATTCAGTTGGGTGTTAAAATGTATGCTCCAAGGAAAGGCTTGGTAATTTTATGTGAGCTGCATACTTTCAAAGACTGCTGGAATGCAATTTAAAGCTCTTGAACTCCTTCATCTGGCTTCCCTGTCTCCTTGCCAAGCTCTCTTTGATTTCAAAGGTACTTCATTCCTAGAATGAGAAATAGATGGTAGGAAAGTTTAATCCTTCTAGACGAAGGTTTGGAACAGGTTTTTCAATTTACAGATACAAATCCTACCTTTGGACTTGGGCATTGTTCACTTTTACCTGTGATAAATCCATTAGGAGTAGCCCGCACCTTCTGACTGCTTCTTCAGGTTCCGTATGAGCAGACAGTTTTCGAAATGGCAAGGGAAGCAAGGGAAGAAGGGACTGTGCAAGAGACAAGTGACTCCCCTCCTCCATCCTCTGTAAAAGAGACAGGGCTATCATATGTCTGTTTATGTTTTTAGTCACAGAAAGCAAAAACTTACCGATCCTACTTTGAGATACTAATGATTTATTTGCTAGGAAAACAATATATTTGCTTCAGGTTTATTCATCATGCTCACGCATGAAGGGAAATTTAATCTGTCCTCAGGATCCTAAATCATCTCAAGTCTACAAATGTTTATCGAATGCTTTTGGCTAGACCCTGTGGTCGGTGCCGGCGAGATACAGAGATGAGTAGGATGCAGCCCTCGCCTCCAGGGATTTTCAGTCTACTAGGACAAAGACATAAATACATATTTCCTTTCTGAATCGAAAAGTGTCATAAAGCAAAATATATTAAAAAATGCTATAAATATGCAAAATATGATACGGTAGCCACATCACCTTTTGGTTGCATGAGGTTAGATATTAGTAAATATACAAATAATTACATATCCAATACAACCAACGCCACTTGGCAGTAATCTACGTTCTTACAGAAAAGCCTCATAGACACGACTTCTAACTACACTTTATACAAAATTTTAGAAAGAGGTTTGATTAATAAGAAGCGGCACTCACCTGGTCTGAAGTATCTGTAAAGTGGCAGAGGCACACCAACCCCAGGCTCCGTGATGTTCTCCCTCTTCCCACCCCATTCCCCATATTCACCTCCTGTTGTACTGAAGAAGATTCCAAGAAGCTTCCTTTCAGTCTCACAAGGCCCCAGGGTGCCCCTCAGTTCTCTTGCCTCCAGGCTCAGAATTCCCCCTGGGATCCCTGGAGGTGTCAATGCCACCCAGTGGCTCAGACGTCTTCTTGCTTCCGCCAGAAGCTCAGGAGTCGAACAGGAAACCACAGGCGGAGCCTTGAGATATAACGTACTGAGAAGACCCGGCCAGTGGGCTTGTGGGAGGTTTTCTCTGTCCTTCTCAGTAAAGGAAACAGTCATAGTGTCGTGGGTCTGCAAAAGAGGACAAAAAAAAAGATAGGATTCAGTTGTTGGCATCAGAGAAAAGAACAGGCGGCCCCTGACCTCTGAAACCAGACTGGTGCTTCTCCAAGCCATATCTCTTGCATCTAAACTCTCAGGACAGAGAAGCGTGGAGGAATAGCCAATGGAGACTTAGAGTACCAAGCCAATCCCTGGGCATAAGGTGGGCCTGTCCAAAACTGATAAGTGAAGAAGGAGCTGTTTGCTTATAGAAAAGTAGCAAAAATGAAAGGAAGGAAGGAGGAAAGGAGAGAGAAAGAAAAGAAGAAAGATAGATGCCCAGGGATGGACGTTAATTGTCCTTGTTTGAGTCATGCCCAGCACTCTATACTCTATCATGATATTGATTCCCCATCAGGAAAGAAGCAGCCTCACCATAGCCAATAGGAAGAGTTTTCCAGAGTAGGTAGGGTCACTCTTCCTGGAAAAAGGAGGTGAGCGATGATGGAAAGTTTGTACCATATAGGGCGTTATATGTTCATTTAAACTGTTGTATTAGCCCCCCTATTATTAACACAGATGAACTGCAATATTTGAGAATGAGAAAAATAAAGAGCAGAAGTCATCTTTAAAAGAGGCAGCTGGCCAGAATAATTAAAGCTGTATGTTTTCGTATTTTCAGGTTCTAATAAGTCAGGAATGAAGTCACTGTGGACACAAGATAGGTCAGTGTCATTTATCAGCGTGCTATCGTAAATTGGGTGACTGACTCCTCATTACCCCTTTCTGCTCCATGATTCAACAAACACCTGTCAAAAACTTTAATGATCATAGGTGGGACAGCAGTTATATGTCCCACATTAGCCATTACAATAGAATAGGGGAGGCCTTTGTGCCTGCTTAGGTGCGTAAATATTTCAGCAATATGTTTGCAATGCATGCGAGCCAGTGTCCTGCCTGGAGGGACACAGATGTGTATCGCCTGAGACTTGTCCTGTGTTTTCACCTTAAGCTGCCTTTTTAATCACGCATGCATAGAACAGGGATGAGGTACCACCTCAGCCCGCCAATAGGATCCAATTCTCGAGATTGAGTCTGTCATGTCTACAGAGATGCCTTTTCTGGCCACTAAAATTAAGGCCTCCAGGTGGACATCACTTAAAGCGGGCAGCCTCACCGGGCCCATCACAGTGGAGGAGAGAACACGGTGCCCAAGGCACAGATTCTGAGCGGCCTCCCCTATTTCAACTCCAGCTCTGGCACACCCTGTCAAGGGCATACAATGATAGCACCTACCTCATGTAGTTGTTGTAAGGATCAACCGAGGTGAGATTTTTAAAATGTTTAGAACGATGACTGGCACGTGGTAGGTACCATAGAAGGGCCTGCTAAATAAAGGAGTAAATGAATGAATAAATAAGCGGATGAATAAATTTCCTCTCGTTTTCAGTAGATATTAAGAGCTTTTGTTAATTATTATTTTACACCAATTAAAATCATATTAACATTACACGCTCATTATAAAAAGTTTGGAAATTAAATAACAAATAATACAGAAAATAAAAATAACCCATAATTATAATCTGTGATTAACTACTGATAATATTTTAGTGTATGTTTTTCTACTTTTATGCACAAAATTGGAATTCTATAATATAACTGAATATATCATTTCTAATGTCATTTTCTCACTTATAACTTTAAGCATTGTCTTATAGTCTTACATATTGTTAATAAGATATTATTAAACCGATTCCCTATCATTAGTCGATTTTCTATTATTAGATATTGAGATGAATTCCCTTTTTTTTTTCAATTTTATATAACGCTGTAATAAACATTCTTTATATCTAAGTCTTTGCCCACCGTGGAGAGAGTAAGAATGCCTAAGAATGAAATTGTTGGAACAAAGAAAAAAAAATACATCTTAAGGTATTTGATAAATATTGCCAAAATCACCTCTAGAAATGCTATCTATGGTGATATACATTTGTAGTATAACCACGACGCCTCACAGTGACAACCTAACAGTATTTCACCCCGGTCAGTTCACCTTAATTAACCCACACCTTGGGACCAGCCAAGCCTTCGCCCTCCCTGCCCTGTCAGTGTGTCTTTCAATTCTCTCTCCTTGTCTCTGTCTTCTCTCTGCCTCACTTTCTCTGCATTTTCTTCTTCTTGCCTGTGCTTTTTGTCAGAGTCCAGTTACTGCTGAGAGAGATGTACTGTGATGTTCCTCCCAACATTCACAGAATTCAACTTCACGATGAATCTCCCCCTGCCCATGCCACCACTATGTAATAAAGAATCTCACAGACTTTTTAAGATCTACGCTCTTTGCTCTGTCATTTTACATTTGCTGGTGGCCTTGGTGCTGGAAGACCACCAGAAACCTATATTTTGGTTTTAGTTTTAAAAATAAAGAAATTGAAAAAAAAAAAAAAAGTCTTGGAAAATAGCAAAATTATTGATGTGATGTTACTGCGGCCTACAAAGTTTGTTGCTTTCCATTGGAGACCGAGTTTATTACATAAGCAGCCTGTCTTATGTGTCTTGCTATCTCTCAAGTATATTCCCTAACATAATTTATTCATCGAAGCATACAATTGTGTTTCTGCCTTAGGGGTTTATTTTCATCTCCTTATAATATACAAAATTAAACCCCCCAGACCAAAGCATTATATGTTTCAAGCATTATATTCTTCTATAGATATTTGTAATTTATATTTCATGTAATATAACAAGATCCTGAGCATTGATTGAGAGCATGGTAGAGAATGCAAACTAAATTGTGAAGTGTGACTCGAATGCATTTCAACTTAGATGGTTTCATCCATCTAAGATTAAAATGTCCTCGAAAAACCAGAGAGAGCAGGATTCTGCTTTTTTTTTAAGCTACTTTGGCTCACCTGTGATTTTGTTAATTTTTCTTGTCATTCTTAGTCTTTATCTTATATTATTCAGTTTTTTTTTTCCTTTACTAGGGAAAAACTTTCTGACACACTCAAAAATAAATGAAAGAAAGTACTAAATAATAAACCTGAGTCAGCTGCACTGAGTTTGACTGCCACCAACTGACTCCTGAGAATAGAGTTTAGAATCTATGGGTTTACGTTTGAAAGCACACCCTGCTCCCAGCCACCCGTGTAGCCACTCCTCCAGTCTTGCAGTTTTTTCATCTTTAAAGTACAAATAACATGTATTTCTTAGGGCTACATTGAAATTTGAAAGAAATAACTGGCTTAGCTGAGTGCTTTTCACACACCAAATATGAAGTAAATGGAGAAAATTAAATAATAAAAAAAAGAAATCATTAACAATCATGTAGAATTCTTTTGCCATGTTTGTCTACATAAAAGAACAGATCCAGAAAAGAGTATGAACAAGAGACCTTGTCTTTGTATCAATACCATGCTGACGTCAAGTTAGTCAATAACTTTCACATCCTCTGAGAGCCTATTTTCAAGACAAGTACTTTCGCCCATGAATTAGTGCCCAATGTACTTTCTTTTCCTATCTGATTGTTAATCTATTGACAAGATTGTAGCAAATGCATAAAACCACATTGTTTCACTGTTGAGTAAGAGCAACTCCAAGAATTCAGTAGATGTGTTCAGTCAAATGGGTGCCTTTAATCATAAAGAAATTCTTGTGTATTTGTACATAATATAAACTTCAGCCTATCCATCCAGCATTATATTACATATTTTAAATAACATTTTACCTCCTCCACAGCAACACATATATTTGTAATTTTTGAACAGTTAGAATAAATATTGAGAGCTAAAAAAATATTAGTGATATGGTTTATCATGTATGTATATTTTTCATTTATTTGCAGTATTCTTTGTTTCTCATATTCTCTCATATTCTTTAAAGAATCTTATTGATTCTTGTATGAGACAGTTTTAATAGTTGCATTGAATGGGCAGATTCTCTACTAACGTATAGTAAGAATGATCTGTTTTTAACCCTAAATTCAAATAACAAAAGTCAGTGTTACTACTGGAGCATGATGCTTTTTACCTTTATTTGAGTATTAAACTAGTGATACTTCATTAATTTTTAAAGGGATCTGATTTACTTATTAAGAAGTTTATACAATGCTCTTACATTAAGTTTCTAAAGAAGGCCAGAGTATTTTGCATAACATTTTTCCACAGTTCTTCCTTAAACACCACTACATTTGAAAATAAAACATAGATATTGTCAAGTATAGTGGTCTTTTATTTTATGTGGCTCTTATGAAAATACATATTTTTGCATGGAGAAAGAAGGTACTCTCTTTGGAATAAGACATCAGAGTTCAGACTGAGTTCTGCCTTTTATTCTCTGTGGCCTGGGCAAGTCACCTAAAGCCTCCAAGATTTTGTTTTTAAACACACATAAAAATGGAAATTTTGCTAAATATAACATATAAGCCTATTACTATATGTGGGTCATTGAATATGAACTTGTTCTGTTGATATTTATGGGAATAAGACTAACAATTGGCATGCTGTTATATAAAAAACTTACACAAGCGGATAAGAAAATCATTAAGACATCTGCAAATAAATAAACTAAGGCTATAATGAGATTATTCTATTAGTTTTATAATTAGTGTGGGTGCATATGTGGGCGGAAAATATTCAACATCACTAGCTAACATGCGAAATGGTAAAACCACAGTGACAAACCCTTTTACATTTAAAAATAATAATAATAAATAGAACCAGTAAAGATGTAAAATTTTATTATATACCAATTCTGGGCCATATTATTCATAATTTTACCTACTTTTAATCTATATTGAGTTTTATGTTCTCTTTTTGTAAGTGATTTGATAATCTTGGTTATTATGTCTGTTGGATATAAGCTTCCTATACAATTACTCTGTCCAAAGTTCCCTAACTTTCCCATCTATGAAAATTTAGATGTTCCCAGTTTCAGCTGATTATGAATGGTGGTATAATGGAACAAAAATCATATTTATTCACCTATCTCTTTCCTTTGGGGTCAGAGGGGAATGAGAGCTATTTCTATAGGGAAAAAAAAGTATCTCAGTGTTGGCAGGGTCATAATTAATATTTTGAAAGCATCATTACATTTTGACTATTGAAAAAAGCGTGTTGCCACATTGTCTCAAAAAACAATATAGTCGACCACTTCCTCTAGAAAAGCTTTTATGTTTCATTTTCTCCTAATTATCTTCCTGTCTCACTTGGCATTCCTCTTCTGTTCCTCTAAATAGTTATTAAACATTGGCCTGTCCACTCAAGTCCTGGACCCTCCTCTCTTCTGTCACTAGGACATCTCATTTAGTGTCATCTCTAAAAATGATCCATATACCAATGGCTTCTAAATTTATATCCTAATCCCTGACTTCTTCTTGAGATCCAGACTTCTATGTAGAACCTACTTGGAAATCTTGACTTGAATGTCTAGTAGACACCTCAAACTTAAAGCTGAAACACAACTCCTGGTTTTCTTCCCCAATTCTGTTTCTCTAATTATCTTGTTCATATGGGAAACCAGCACTAATATACTCTTAAGGTCCTCAAGCCAAAGTATCTGGAGACTATCCTTGATTCCTTCACCATGTCACCACCAGCCCTCACCCTAAAATGAAGTCCAACAGGTGTTCAGCTAATTCTGTCAGCTGCTTACTTCACTCTACACCACTGACAATATGCCTTACACCAATGTGCCTGTGATTTTTTCACTTCTGTTGCTAGCCTTCGTACTCCCTTACAATTATTCTTCATGCAGCAGTTATAGTGGTATTTTGCTTCCAACATAAAACAAAGTTAGCATTGTAATTTGACCAGCAGGTGCTAGATGATTACAAGCAGTGTTATGGAGAATTTCAGAGTCTAGCATGTGTTTTGAATTCTAAGAGAACATGTAATATTATGGTCAGGTACCTGAAGGCTGGGGAGAGGTGGGGTTTTGTGTTCCTCATAGTGATAAATTAGTTAATATAAGCCTGGTGTTCATGTACTCCTTAAAGTCTGAAAATTCAATTTCCTACAACAAACGTGTTTTTACAAGCTCTGTGGTTATCACAAAGTTAAAGATTATGTTCTTGAGGAATTAATGAAAAACTGTCTAGTTAGCAACTGAATACCTTAATCTGTTGCTCCATCATGCGTCAGTAAATATAAAGAAAAGTAGAGAAAATGGGCAAAAAGAGAAATACAGGTTTTTAAACTAGTATTAGCTATTTGTCCCTTCTGCCCCTATTTCCAGTACTGCTCATTGTTTTACTCCTACAATCATTGGGTTTTTGGTATTTTCTAATAAGAACTGTTGTGAATGAGATGGCTAAGAAAACAATGAGAACATGACTTATCAAAGTATGTATGTCAACAATCTTGTATCTTCATGTTATAAGGTTCCTCATCAAATACTGTTATGACTTTTAATTTTTGTCATGGCTGAAATTTTTGAGGCTTATCATTTGGACATCATATCCCATAAGGGAATACAGACATATTTTTTATAACTAGATTGAGACCTGCCATAGACTGGTTGTTTATGTTCCTCAAAAAGTCATATGTTGAAACCTGGCCCCCAGTTGATGGCGTTTGGAGGCGGCACCTTTGTGAAGTGCTTAGGTCATAGGAGTGGCTCCTTCATGAATGGGATTAGCACTTTTATAAAAGAGACGCCAGAGAGAGCCCTGGCCCCTTCCAGCATGTGAAGACACTAAAGGCAAATGGCCATTTATGAAGGAGAAATAGGGCTCCCAACAAACACTGAATCTGCCGGCTTCTTGATCTTGGACTTCCCAGCCTCAAGAACTGTGAGAAATAAATGTCTGTTGTTTAGAAGCTACCTAGTCTATGTTATTTTTGTTATAATAGCATGAACAAACTTAAGACGGGACCCATTTCTTCCTGATTCTGGTTCAGTGGTCTTTCCTTTATAATACTGTTACTTCCACTTGAGGCTGTACATACAATTCTATTTTGAAGAGTCAAAATCAGTGATGTGGTGGTCATGGAGATGTGGGATATTTTTTATGAAAGTAGATGATGTTAAACCTAAGAAGGCGAACAAAACATTTTGGGCTCGTTTCATGTTGTTTTGATATGGTTTTCAACTGTTTTCTCTAAATCGTCATTCGATCCAAATTTCAAGCTTGCGCTATGGGAAAACCTATTAAAGAAGTTCTTTGTATGGAGAATTAATAGTTTTATGTACATGAGGATAAAATGTATAAAAGATTTTGCAAAAAAACAGCCATATTTACAAGGTCTACCTGTTACGTATGTCTATCTCCTAGTGTTTCCCTACTCACTCAGAGCCTAGGAATATAGAACTAGTACAGACATTTTCCATTTACATCAAAATATACCTACTACATTTTGTTGGAATAATTGTATGTTGCCAAGTATACGAATACCAAAAATCTCCCCTCTTTAGTGAAACAGAGTCTGTAGTTATCGGCGACGTTTGCTGCCAGAGCCTGCTGTGTGCCATACACCTCCACTGGGATGACGTAGGTTCTAAGCATGAACTTGGGAGCAACATCAGGCCTGCTGCCACCCAGGCACTGGGGTCAGGATTAGAATGAATAACGAGCACAGAAAGCGCTGACCAAAAACAAGGGAGTCACTTCCTATGCACTAGTTATGGGGAGATCAGAGAATCCACGATACGCATTTGAGTTTGATCTAAAGAATATGTTTGCTTTATTTAACTATATTGATCTTGAAGATAATCCCTTCACATTTTCTCTCTAAAAAAAAAAAAGTCAGCCTAAAGCAGAGAAAGCCTTTATAACCTATTTTCAAACATATGTAATGACTGCTTCACAGTCTGAGACAGAGTTTACAAATATGAGCAGAGAGGTGAGGCAATCTTGTACTCATCTCAAGTCAGTAGAAATCTCTCTCTCAATTATCGTGATACGTCATTGGAAAATGGCCTCATCTTTTGGACTTTCATGTGACCTGGCTTAGAAACCATTGCATATACTACAAGATTCTTCCTATATGTCGTTAACATACATCACTGACAGCTCGCATTGTTGCGGGCATCATTGTGTATAGAAAATGTGTTTACATCAGTTGACTATCATTCTACACACTACAGTTTTGCATAGTTTTGTATATGTTATTTGCATATGTCATTGACATTATCGCATATACAATAACAGATTTTGTTAATGCACAGACAATATGTACATCTATTTTTTGTCATTCCGTGCTTCTTAAAATGATGTCTTCTATGGGAGAGTCTCTGTACCAGAAAATAATGAGGCTTCAATAAAGGGGTCCCTGAGGCATGGAGATATTATTTGCATCCCTAATTATTTTGTTAATAAAAAATAAACTATATTTAGTTACCAGTGAGAACATTTCCATTTTATAAATGCGCCTCTGACCTTTTACTTCTTAAGTGCAGGAAATGATAATAAATAATCAAACCTTATTTCACACAGTATGCCAGCTGGTGTCTAGGTTTTGATGATGTAGATGAGAACCATTTCTGAAATTCATTTAATTTTAGCCCCTTAGCTAAAAGCTGCTACAGAAGTTAAAGGACTTTTCTCCTGTGATAAGTTAAATCTGAATCCTTGAAACTTTCCCCTTTGAATTGTGCATCCTCTCCATCAAGTCTCCCGGGTGCCTCTGGAGCACGTCAATGACGAGATTCCCCAGTCCTCACGGAATAATGGAGAAAGCCTTGCTCATTTCCAGCTCCTTGGAAATAGCCTGTCTGCTCACTCTCCTGACCTGCAAAAGCTGATTGCTTCCTGCCGTGTTAAGCGAGTGATTGTGATAATGTTCACAGGATTGGAAATGCTAATGCACGAGTAATAACTGCAGACCAAGGAAAACTTGTTAAAACTGAATTCTAAATGACTGTCCCTTCCCTAGTTTTGTCTAGTCTGAGTGCTAGAGCTTTGATCCAATCCAAGGATCCTTTGAAGATAATGGCTAAAGATTTAATTGATGCGGGCAACCAAAGGATTTTTAAGAATGAACAAATACCTATTCCTGAGTGAGAAACTACTTACTAAATATTAAGCAAAGAATAATATTTAGAGTAAAATGTGGTGAGTGCCTTGACAGAAATTCCAAGTCCTCTTTACTTAAGATCAATGTGATTCGCAATTATCTTCAGTAAAGATAAATATTATTTAAAAATTATTTGTCGTTACAGTTCGATTTATATTTGTCTTTTATGATCTGTGCCTTTTTTATGTCATGCAACTGGGGTCAAAGAAACTTCACTCTTGTTTCAGATCTCTCGACTTCCAAAAGGTCATTTATTTATCAGTTCATACTTTCATACACTCATTTATTAATTAATTCTTATATTCATTCATTTAACAGATATTTTTTAAGTACTATTATGTCTAGGGAACCATGGTTGATGGTGGTTATTAAATGATAAATAACACTCAGTCGTTGGCTTCAAAGTTGATAATCCTGAATCTACTTCAGCACTTGTTCAGATTTTTTAGAGTTTGATGACGACTTCTGCAGCTTCACCCTTCCTTCAGTCCTTCCTAGAAATAGAAATCAGATTTATTTGATAAACCTAAAGATGGCTGTTATGTGTTTGAGCTCTGAAGCTCTTTTTAGCCTAACAACTTACCTCTTCCACACCCACTAAGCAATATTCTTTATGAGCTTCATAGAGAACAATGGATTTGACTATTTTTTTTTTATCAGAAACAATAACATTTTGAGAATGATGGCATTTTCTGGACAATGCCACTGAACGTGTACTTGGCTACAGCAGTTGGAAAACTATGTCTAATTAACCATATTATTTCCAAAATTGCATAGAGTTCACTCTGAATGTGCACCAGAGATGAAGAATACAAAGTAGAGCAGTAGATCTGCAAATGTAAAGTCGACCTCTTGCCCACATAGCTTTTAAAAACATCTCGGTTTGACAATGCTTGCCCCAAACTAATGAATCCTTTGACCTTGATTGCATTTAGAGGTTCAGTGGACAAAAGGGTAGAACATGAAGCTCTCCAGCCTTTCTTACCGGCAAAGAGCAAATAGCAAAATATTACAAAGAATCATGACTTTAGTGACTTTGACTTGGTTATAGCATTTTCATTTCCCTTTAGTTTTTTACACACAAGACCTCATTTCTATGTACATTATAAGTATATTAAATATCTTTTTTCCAAGTAATAAAATCTTTATTAAATAAAAAATATTTTTATACATTCTCCAAATAAATTGTATCCTTGAGTCTAAAAAAAAAAAAACAGGTCTGTTAAAAATTGCTTATGAAAAATTTTTTTAAAAAACCTTAATGGCTGGATTAGAAGTGCTCTATAAATATTTGCTGAATGAATAAACCAGCAGAGTTATTCATAATGAAAATGGAAATGACCAGACTCTTTAATAATAAAAGTTATATATAGTCAAACATTACTTAGCTATAGTATAAATAATATCTCCTCTAATGTTAATAACACAGATCAACCAAAACTTGGACAATAACTTAGTTTCAAAGCAATAGGAAGCAAAAACCATTTGATGGTATTGCTAATGAATTCAATATCATAGTTCGTATTTCATTTCAACTTTCTTTGTAACTGAAATTAAAAGATATTTAGTCCAATTTCCCATCCTATATAAAATTCCTCTCTAAAAATATTCTCATTATCTAGCTTTCACTTGACCATTTCCACTAACAAAGAAATCAGTTTTTTTGTAATAATCCATTGTTGTTGGATTATCTATTTTAATATTTTAAAAATTATTACATTGAAATCTAGCTACTTATAACTTTCACCGTTTCCCAATACCCCTACCTGAAGTAACATACACAAAGGTTCTATTTTCTCTTTGTCATAGTATTTACAGGACATTTGTAAAAATGATACCACAATTTATACTGTTTGATAAGTAAATTTAAAAATTATAGAGCATGTGACTATTCAAGGATTTTTAATTGAACTTACCTATCGTTATTTTATATTGGACTTGTGTACAAGTGTTCTTTGTTATAGCCTGGCCCAGACTAAGCTCTTGTGAAGATGTGTTCTTGATGACGACAACAGAAATTGCATGGTGGTTTCTATGCAGATCAGGAAGCTGATCAAACTTAATTATGAGCTCATGTCAGTTTCAATGGCTATCTAGCCTTTATGCAGTTTTACAGAGCAGTATAGTTCTTGAGACTGACTTATTTTTCTTGCCTCTTATAGCATAAGCCTCATTTTACTTTTTCCCCTGTGAATATCTGACTCACCCTGAATATATTATTGAAAAAAAAAAAAAAACCTTCTTTCTCTACTATTTCCCTGTGCTAACTTTGTCATAAATTAAATGCTGATATATACATGTATACATGTGGTTTTGTTTCAGAAATCTATATATTATGTATTTGGTCTATATGTCTATCTTTATATCCATAATATTTATGTTTTCATTTATAATAGTTTTAAAATAAGCCTTGATAACAACAAGATAAGGATAGTTATCAGGAAAATGCAACTTAAACCCACCATGAGCTAGAATGTTTAAAATAACCCCACCCCCCCCAAAAAAAACAAACAAACAACAACAACAAAAAACTACATATAGCAACTTTTTGCAAAGATGTGGAACAACAGAAACCCTCATGACATTAGTGGTATGTGTGCAGAGATAAAAATCAATTCAACTATTTTGGGAAATTGTTGACAAAACTGACTAAATTTGAAAATACAAAAATTTCTGGACCCACAATTCTATGCCTGGGCATATACCCAACAGAAATGCATAAAGAGGTGCTCAAAAACATGAACAGAAATGTTGACAGCGGCATTATTCATAATAGCTCCAAACTGGAAATATCCACGTGTTCAACATTAGAATGGATAGAGAGTAGCGTCTTATACCACGTAATATTAGCAACAAAAATGAGCAACCTACTGCTGCATGCAATCACATGGATGAATCTCTGGGGCAGTTCACTGAGGGGAAGAGGTGAGCATATTTGGGAAGGGAAGCAAAGAGAGCTTATGGGTTGCTGGTAATGATTTCTTTATAGACCTGTGTGGTGATTACATGGTTATGTTCATTTTGTGATAATTCCTAATACTATATGTCCATTTTTGTGTGTATATGTAAAGTCTTAATAAAAATGCATCAAAAATGTTTTGAATGAATACTGCAAATATCGTATTATAGTTAGATGCCACAATTCCAACACTATATAATTTATAAAGTAAATTAAGGCTTTATAATTGTTTCTAAGCCTTATGCTTATGTACCTTTAATCATGAAGTTGATGATTAATTTGTTTAAAATGAGCATCTTAGTTTATTGTTGACATTAAAACAAACTGTGCTAGTGCGGGCTTAGGTTTCCAACCAGTCAAAAACAATCTATATCATAATTCAGTTAGTTATCTTATTAGGTCTCTTTTCCAGCTTTATATAATTGACAAATTTTATAAGAATGTCTTTCATGCCTTAGATAATAAAATTATTAAAAATGACAGCATATGGGAAGAAAGCCTGTGCCATGTCATTAGGAAGCTGTCTTCAAGTTGACATAGTCATTAATCAATATAGTTGGGGCATAAATATTAACCATTTTTTGAATTGACCTAAAACTGTTATCTTTCTGATCACATTTTACCAATTTATACTTAACAGAGCTATTGCCGAATGCTTTGCTAAAATTAAGTTGGAGATAACAGCTTTAGAATTTATTGTGTTCTGTTAAGTAAGAATTTGATCATAAAAAGGAAATCCTTATAACCCACCAATGCCATCCCCAATGCCATCAACCCTCATTTCTCTTTTACTCTAAATGTTCATAACCCACACACCAAATCTTGAAGAAGTGCTTTCTTGTCTATTTTTTATAGATTTATTAAGTCCCTTGTTTGTAAATTTTATAGTGTTTTTGTTTTTGTTCTTTTTTGTGGTCTTTACTTTCTAGGCAGCTCCTTTGATAAATATTCAAGAAAGCTAACGTTGCATTTATGAATAATGCCAGTCTTTTGGGATATAATCTGAATATTTCAAAAAAGTTAAAGCAGTATGCCTCTTTTATTATGTCCTAACTTGTCTTGGGAAATAATTTCCTGCACTGAGGAGTTCTACTCTTTGAAAGCTGTTGGTCTTGTTGGAGGGGGTAGAAATGAGAGATGAGCAGTTCTGTCTTCCTGTCATCTAATGATATCTGATAAAAATCACATTTTCTTTCTTCTGTTCTTTAATGCTCTCTTGTTTTCACTTTATTTTATGTAAGCATTAATTTATCCACATTTCAGTAATGACAGTGGCACTGCCACTTTGGCTTCTTTAGCTCTTGACCGACGTTAATTAATTAATGCCCATGGCTCTCTTTGCTGGCTACTTCCAATCAACAAGTATCTACACTTGATTGAAGCGTATTTATCCTACTTCTTGTAGGTAGGTCACATGCCACACCTTCTAGCTGTTTATGTCGCATTGTAAATAAAATCTGAGCTCATTAGCAAGCAACTTTTAACACTTCTTAAGATGCTAGCTATTTTTTCTTTATCGATGAGATAATTCTCAATTGCATGCTTAAACATTTTTTAATGCCACATTTCATCAATGTCATTATTTTAGACTAGCTTTCATTGGTATCTCATAATCCATTTTTCATAATATGCTCATATTATATGAGCTTTTCAATGTTCAGAGGGCCTTTTTAATTGAGTTGTCTTTCTGTTTATCAATTTTGAAAAAATTTTGGTCAGTACTTCTTTAAATGTTTATATTCTGTGTATTAGTTTTGTTCTAGAATTCCTTAGATTTATCACTGAAATTCCCCCTTATCCTCCATATCTATTTACTCTCACACGTTTTAACAGATTTATTGATGTATATTAACATATACATGTTTAAATGGTACAATTTGTTCTTTTTATGTGGGTACACCCATGGAAGCATCACCACAATCAAGATAATAAATATATCCATCACTCCAAGATGTTTTCTTTTAATACTTTGTAACCTCCTCATTTTTCCCCTCTGTGTCCCTATCAAGAAACTATTGGTCTGCTTGTGTTCCTATATCAGTTTGCATTTCCTAGAGTTTTATATAAGGAATTGTACAGTATGTACCTTTTTTCACCTGGATGTAGTGTGTACTGATGCCCATTCTTTTTCATTGCTGAATAGTATTCTACTATAGCATATACACCACATGTTTATTGGTTCATCTGCTAATGGACATGTGGGTTGCTTCCAGCTTTGGGCTATTACACATAAAGCTGCTAGGAACATCATGTGCAAGACTTTATATGTGCACATACTTCACTCTCTCTTGGAAAAATACCTAGTGGGGAATGGTAGGATTATGTAGTAAGTAGTACAAAGCATTAGTACCTTCATCCATTCTGATGGTTCTTTGCCCAGCTGTGGGTGGGTAGTTTCTTCATTAATCACTACTCAGCTGAAGATTCAAGGGCTCCCTGCTACTTTTGAGTGTTATCCCTCCATGCAGCTCCATCCCTGGCTTCTACCTCCAGCCACCTTAGTCTCCCCAGTTCGCAGGTTCAGCTTCTCAAGCAGAGGATTCTGCCATATTCTGCCTGTTTTTTTTTTTTTTTTTTTTTCCCTGTGTCTCAAACTGGAAACTCTCTCAAGACAGGTAGCTGGAGAAGTGGAACTCACCTCATTTATGTCTTATACCTCAAGGATCTCACAGCCCTTTGTTGCCTCAGATCTTATATCTTGCAAACCATTGTTTTATGTATTTTGTCTGTTTTTTTCATTTTTGTTTTTTGTTTTGTTTTGTTTTTCCCCACATGGGAGAGTGAATTAAATTCCTGGTAATCCATCTTAGTTGAAAGCAGATGTTCTTGAATTCTAACATAGTTTGCATTTTCTATGGTGACTTCTGTATGAATCCTTCAGTATTACCTTTCAGCTGACTGGTTATTTGTGAAGTAATTCATAATTTGTGAATTTTCCTCAGATTAGGTATTTTTCTATCAATGACTATATATTTTTTTATTTCCAAGATATCATTTTGGATCGTTTTATAAATATTTTATTTCTTCCTCTTGTATCTGATCATTACTGCTATTTTTAACAGATGCCATTACTTATTTCATACATTTGAGAACCTAAAACATCTGTTTCCACTGGCCCTCAATTGCTGTTACATCTAGAGTTAATTTGCAGTGAACTTTTGACTTTATTCGCTGATTTTTATAGCATTTTTTTCCTGATGATTTGCAATTCTAGTTTGAACACTATTCTGACAACCGGAATGTCTCCCCCACCCCAACTCCCTTTCTGCCCTATAGCTTTGTGACTTTCTCTATTCAGCGTCCCGGATTCCCAATCCAGAAACACATCCCACATGGATGACCCTGTGCCTTTGCCTGGCAGTGTTATTAGGGGACAAGCCAGTGGATACCTTTCCTCGGCTCAGATATGCCTGTTTTCTAACTTCTTTGGGAAAGGAGTCTCATATAAGCCATGTTTCCAAGTCAGTCGTAGCTGTTTCAGTCTCTTTTCGTCAAGTAAGTTGGTCCTAAGCTAGTCTTGGTTTTCCTCCCTGACCCACACTTCCTTTCTCTGACTCACACAGGAGACTTGCATTCGCCAGTATTCCCCAGGAACCAAATACCCCTCTTCTTCTGTGTGTCCCCAAACCCCAACTCCAGCAGGCCTCGGCTTCGGTCCTACTCATTACTTTGCATTTGGGTTGCATTTCTTGTGCATAGAGATGATTTATCTTATTTTTGATCCCGGCGATGTTTTTTCCATTTTCTTTTTTTTCTATCTTATCTAAAAATCCTATGTATTTAGAGCAGAAGGAGGCCACCAAGCCTGAACTCATAATGCCATCTTGCCTGAAAGTCTCTTTTTCAATGTTTTCTTTTCATCTGATTCATATATCTCAACTAGTTAATAAAAATAATTCTATATTTAATTGGAAATTTTTTCTACCTTTAAAAAAATTTAAGACTTGAGGCTTATAGTCTCTGGTGGTATAACACCCGCCCAGCTAGTGTCTACGCAGGAGCCATTTATCACTAGGAAAGAAGCTCCATGTTCTCTCTTGAACCACCCACTAAGTTCCCTTTTTCTCTCAGAGGTGCTAATTTACAAATTACACAGCAGAAATGGCTCTTATGATGATAAGTTATCACTAAGTTTAGAGTGCTAGTTTCATCCACTTCTCCAGATTCTCTGTTATAATTTATCACTCAAGTTACCCCAGTAGAGTGGGTATCTAAAAGACAAACACTATGTATCTTCATAGTTTACACATGTATGCATGCACACATACGTGTACACGCACAAGAGGAGGGATGTGTGTATGTGAGAGAGAGAAGGAGAGAGAAAGAGAGGGAGAGGTAGAGGGAGGTAGAAGGAGAGAAAGAGAGTAGAGCGTGAGAGAGAAAATATAATATCCTTACTGTTTAGGGAGTATTAAGAGTTCTATATAGTACGCATCTTTCAAGTCACTAAGAATTTACTAGTTTTCTATTAGATATTTTTGGTTCTATTATTTCTAGATAAGAGTTGTTCTTAGGTCTTCTTAGAATTTACTGCTATTCACAAATCACCACCTCCTCTACCTCCTCTTCAACTTTCCATTTTTTTCCCCCTTTGAACTACTACAATATCCACTGGGAACATGTTTGCCCTCTTCTACACCCCCCGATATATTGGGGAGCACTTCTGCTCTCTGATGTCCAATTTTCCTAAGGTTTTGTTGATGAAGGGTTATCATTCTTAATCCTTGGATCAATAGAGGTTATACATTTCACAAGCCAAATGAACAAAGTAATCAACTTCCCCAAATTACATTGCTTGATAGATCAAAGAGAACAAGAAACTTCTCATCGATCTTTCTACCATGCTCCTCATGAAAGCCTGACATTTGCCCTCCCCTTGAGGTTACTCACTATTCTCTCCACATCCACTTCTACTAAGGAATAAGTTTTAACTTATATTTTTACTTCATTTAAGTTTCTGTCTCCCTTAGAGTTATCAGTAAATTTAATTTTTTAAAGTGATGAGATCAGTGGAATTAAATAGTTATATGTTAATTGCTTCCATATTGAAAAAATTGTAATACACCAAAAATTGGGCAATTTAAGAAAATTTATTCTGAATTTTTTTTGCAGGACTAGTTAGGGAAAATATTCTAAATTTTAACAATCAATTGTACATATTTTTCTTCTCTTCACTCATTGTAATAATCGCTTATTTATTTCAATGATCAAGCCACCTGTTGCTTTTAGTAACACACAGAACTTTATACACAATTAACTATATAATTTCTCCCAAGTTTGGAACCACATATCGAACAGAAAGGAAAATAAATTTATAACCTTTTGATGACTGGGTACATTGTTGTCCCAGAAATTTATCTATGGCTCCTCCAAAATCTTACAGAATTCTGGGTAAAGTAGGCATGAGGATGATATATGACTATACGGAATATTAGATACTAAAACAGGAAAAAATAACATATGAAAGCCCAAAAAATACAAAGCAAAGACAAGTAACTCATATAGTTAGTGAACAGATTATGAGAAAAGTGATTCAGGAAGTATTACAGACTGGATTCCGCAGGACGCAAAGTCCGAGATGGAGAAGAGCACTGAGGATTAATTAGGGAGTGTTTGCGGGGTGAGACCTGTGGAAGGGAGGAAGGGAAGGGAATGAAGAGGAACCAGGCTGTGGGAGAAGTCAAGATGGAATGTAGTCGCATAGGGGGCTTCAGCCAGTTCTGCAGGGGGCTCTGAGACCATGAGGACCCCTCCAGTTTGGCAAGGGGCTCAGCGCTTTAAGACCCCTGGTGGACCAGTCATTGCATCTGTACGACCCCAGGAAGGAGCATGACCTTGGTTAAAGTGCATCTTTTTGACTCAGGAAATTCCTGAAGAGGAATTACAGCTAACTACCATCTTCTGGTAGCACTAGAAATACCAGAGGGACTGAGTTCTCTAGTTAGAAAGGAGGACCTGAATGGCACATCAGGGTCCACTGCAGGTGTTATTTGCAGTAAACATGTTTGCTGATCCTTAAAGGAGAATTAATACTTTCCCAGTTTTACTGGAACATGCCATACCCTTTTGTTTATATTATCTACAGCTGTTTCATGCTACACAGCAGAGGTTAGTAGTTGTAACAGAGGTTAGTATGACCTGCAGAGGCTAAAACATTCAGTATTTAATTCTTTACAGAGAAAGTTGGCTGTCCCTTGAACTAGGATAAACCCTAGCTATCAAGTTATATATATCATCACTTCCTATGCAATATAGGGAACTTATATAGTATATATTTTTCTTACCTCTTGTCCTTTATGCTATTGTAGTCATACATTTTACTTCTTCATCTGTTATAATCCCTCTAATTCAGTTACTGGTTTTATTTTAAACACTCAATTTTATTTTAAAGAAATATAAAAACATGAACAGATATTTTATACTAACTGACATTTTACCATTTTCAGCATTAATTTCTTCATGTAAATGTGAGTTTCAATATGGTAAATTTTCCTTGAATCTGAAAATTTTATATTTCTTACAGTATGTAAATATCGATGATGAATTCTCTTGGCTTTTGTCCTAAAATTATACTTTTAAGGATATTTTTGCTGGATATAGCATTTTGAATTAATACCTTTATTTGTCTTTCCTTTTCATCACTTCACATGTGTTGTTCCATCATCTTTCAGGTTGCATTGTTTTTGCTGAGATGTTATTGCTCCTTGGTCACTTTTAAGGTTTTCTCAAACAACGATTAAGCATTGTTTTTACCAGTTAATTACGACATGCCCTGGTGTGTTTTCCTTTGTATTTATCTTGCTTGGAATTTTGTAAGTTTCTCAGATATCTGGATTTATATTTTTCATCCATTTTTTCTTCAAATGTATTTTTTCACCCCAGTCTCTACCTTTTCTCCTTTTAGTATTCTATTTGCATGATTTTTAGGACACTTAATATTCTCCTACAAGTTACTGAAGTGGTGTTCATTTTAAAGTCTTTTTTCCCTGTGAGCTTCAATTTAAGAGGTTATATGGCTCTGTATTCAAGTGCACTAATTTTTTTTTTCTCAGCTTTTAATCTGCTGTTAAGTCCACCCAGTAAATGTTTTATTTCAGATATAAATTTTAGTTCGAGAATTTCCATTTTGTTCTCTTTTGTTATCTCTTTTCTCCTTATTTGTTTCTTTGATATTTATATTGTCTTCCAAGTAATGGAACTAATTTATAATCTCTGTTTTAAAGTTCTGGTCTGCTGATATCATCATCTCTGTCATTTTTCAGTCTATTTCTATTGACTGATTTTTCTCTGGTTAGGACTCATATTCTCCTGCTTCGTCGAGTGTCTAATACTTTTCAAAATTTTTATTCTGGACATTATGGATGCTATGTTGTTGAGTTTCTCATCTTTCATGGCCTTCCTTAATGGGTTTTGTTTGAGCAAGGAGTTAATTTATTCATGAGTCAGATTGATCTTTTTTCAGGCTAGTTACCAACCTTTGTTCAGATGTGTCTAGAATAGCCCTTGTTTCAGGGAAAAAAAAAAAAAAAAAAACTTATTTTAATCCCTTTCTGAGATCCTCATGAATGCCTAAGGTTGTTCATCAAGTTCTCTCAATCTTATCTAGTGTGAAATCAAATTAGTCCCAGCCCTGTGTATCCTCTGGTTGGTGTTCACTTCAGAACTCTCTCCACCTGGCCTTACGGAGTCTTGGTCTGCAAATACACAGTCTGGTGTTCACCCAGAGTTTGAACTGTGGAGACTCTGAGGCAATCCTATGCAGATTTCCAGAGCTCTTTCTCTGCACAGTTGCCCTCACTCTGGTACACTGTCCCATAAATTCTTTTCCTCAGTAGCTTTGATTCGGATTTGGCTCCATTTCAGAGATGCTGTAGTTTCTATTTGGGATATTCTCCCACGTGCCATGATCCAGAACAAGAACCAGGCAGAAAGCCAGGAGGCTGGCAGGGCTCACCTCATTTGTTTGTCTTCTCTCATGAATCAGGGTCCCGCACTGTCTGTTGTCCAAAATGTAGAAAGGGTAATTTTATACATTTTGTCAGATTTATAAATTTTTTTTTTGTGGTGGAAGAGCTCTTCTAACAGCTGAAAGCAGAAATAAGCCATATAAGTATCATTAAATGAATGCTACATTTGTGATGATTTACAAAATCATTTTTATTAGCTTAATCCTCATTGAATAAATTATTTTATTGTCAGCTTTAAATTCATTATTTGAAAAGTGATGCACATATTTTGGAGTACCATAAAATGGATAATTTATGGAATACTTTTCTCTTATTTACTTCTATTAGTGGCCAAACTTACGCAAAAAAAAATTATATTGCCTGTTAGCACTAAGCATTATGACATATTTTCTGTAATGTATTTATGTACAACCATAGTTATTTTACACAGTGCTATAAATTAAGTCTTTTTGTTCTATAAGTGCTATTTTTCTAATAAATACTTTTGCATTCTTACTATTTGCCATTTATTATATTTTACCAAAAGAATTTTCATTTCATTTAATAACTCAAATTATTTTCCTAGAAATGTGATTATCAAGAGTCATTGGTTGTTTATCTCTCAAGTGTTAGTAAATACATTGCCTGATCTACTATATTCCTTAGTTCTCATGCATACAGGGTTTAATGTAAGATTAGACATCATCTTAAGAATTGCTAGTATCTGTTGAACTCTGAACTTTTTAAAACAAATATATATTTTAGAGTTGTGCAATATTTATTTTTGTTTCATTTTTAATCTACTAAAAGATAAGCTATACATGAGGAATTAATGGATTGTTACATATTTTTCCTCATAATTTTTGGTTGAAGAATTCATAGTAAATTGATCAAACCTCAGCCAATTATACTTTGACATGTACTAATAAGAGCTAATTGAGGAATTATGAAGACATTTGCTCAGGAGAAAATGAGCACATAATTACACCATAAAGGGGTTAGAGTATCAGTGTTACCCAGCTGGAAGACTATTAGTTGAAGTCTCAGTGGCATCTGTAAAGGACACTCCATAATGTATCTGTGAAATAGAGCACTGTCAAGGCCAAGTAAAAGATGAAGAATAATCCATTGTCAGTTATAGAAGTTTAACTTCAAATATCTATTTTCTCTTCTTGTCTCTATCTTCTTCAGGGGCTGGAGGATGGTCTCCATCTGACAGTGACCATTATCAGTGGCTTCAGGTTGACTTTGGCAATCGGAAGCAGATCAGTGCCGTTGCAACCCAAGGAAGATACAGCAGCTCGGACTGGGTGACCCAATACCGCATGCTCTACAGTGACACTGGGAGAAACTGGAAACCCTATCATCAAGACGGGAATATCTGGGTGAGTCGTTGTCAGAAAGACAAAGACACGGTTGGCTTCCCACTAGAGCCAGTACTGTTTTCAATCCAGGCCTGTTTAGATGAAGCACCGCTCAGTAGTTACCACTTACACACAGAGAGAAAAGTAAGGTAGAAAAAATGCTTTTCTTAAAAAAAAAAAAAAAGAAGAAGAAGAAGAAGAAGAAAATGGAAGACAAGCCATAGCTCTGGAGTACCTCAGGCGCCACACTGAGCATCTCTCCAAATATTTTTAACTATTTTTAAATATTACTCTCTGTGGGGTATATGCACTTTTCAATATTTATCTATTAAAAATATTCAGGGAAGCTTTTTATTTATTTATTCACTTGTTCATTCATTCAGTCTCATTGACTGAAGACTCCTTTTCTCAGATGGCTGTTTCTATCCAAGACTTAGGGCCATGGGTCTCAGTCTGGGCTCTCCATCTGAATTACCTGAGGAGGCTCTAAAGAATACAAGTGCCAGGCATACCTAGACCCATTAAGCCAGAATTATTTAAGTAGAAATTAGATTAATGGTATTGACAACACTTTTAAAAATAGAGATCTTCCATTTGAATAAAATATTGAAATTATGAAGAAGTAATAGGAGCAGTGATACATGGTAAGAAATTTCCTATAAGAGTGGTTTAAACCCTTATTACAGATCTATATTCACTTTTCTTCATTTATCATGAGAGGGAAATTTTTAAACGTTTAACCCATTTAATCCTAAAATATTTGTCACATTGGAAAATTACGTGTGTTCAATTCAATCAAATATTCCCACTTGAATAAATTATTTTAAAATACTAAGAAGTTTTGAGGGAACTATTTTAGTTTGTTTTCAAAAGCAGCCATAACCAAAATCAAGTGAAGTCATCAGTACTTAGCGAGAAGAAAAATGAGGAGAAGCGGGAGGAATTTCACATTTTAAATTATGTTTTTCACCATATTGGGAAGAGTGCTGAGGATTTTTCACCTGATCAGGATCTGCTCTTGGAGAATGTATGTTTTAAAGTCTCAAGAGCTTTTGCGAGTAGCCAGAGTAAGAGCTTCTGACATATGGAGAGAAGCAAGGGCCTCGTGCCTCATGCATATAGGGGCCAATACTGCAGCACTAGCTTTTGAGAAAAGAAAAGGCTTTTACTGCTAATTTGATTCACAAGGTGTCAGGAGGCAAGGCTCAAATCTGCCTCCCTGACCCAGGGTTCAAGGCAGGTTTTAAGGGGTCGGGGGAACGGGCTGGTACGCGGAAGCTCTGGCAGGGCAGGTGTTGATGGGAGGGCTTCGGAACTTGGCCACTTTATGGTAAGATAAAGTCAGGGGCTTCAGCATCACGCCTTCCTGGACAACAGACCCTTCACCTCGGAAAGGGTTCCGGTGTTCAGCTTCCAGTCATGTCCCAGTCCTTTGGGGTCCGTGGGGGGAGACAAGTCTTTGGTTCTGGGTGCTGCTGGAAGTCAGAGTTTCCCTCCTCTGCGCATGCTTCGGCTGCATAACTTGTGGTTTTGGTCTGTTGTCTCTGAAAATCAACTCAGCATCCTCTTAGAAGCAGGATAAAACTAGTTTGAGCTGATTCCATGGTTAAACTAGCTTGGGTGGGTGGCCATTTCCACATCGGCATCCAATGATAGTAACTGTCATGTGAAATGAGGCTATAATGTCCCAAATAAAAAGTGTGATGCCACAGTAGTCTTTAAGAAATAATTTCTATCAAGCCATGATTGTATGGTAAGAACATTTGTCTTTTGGGATGTGTGAGGAAGCAAGTAGTGCGGGAAATGCCTCTATGGAAAGTTTTCCTTTGCAAGGTAATTCAAAGTCTCAGGGATGATGTATAGAAAAGTGGTTTTCAACCCTGGATACATGATGGAAATAACCTAGACAGCTTTAAAATATGTGGATATCCGGGTCCCACCTCCAAATTTTGGATTTAGGTGGTCTAAGGTGTAATTGGGGCACTGGAAATTTAAAGCATCCCAGATCATTCTGATGTACAGACAGCACTGAGAAACTGTGCATTCCTAATATGATTGATTACCTGAGAAGAATGCAAAGTAATGTAAATTTAATCACTTGAATATTGTTTTCAACAAACGTCAATGGTTATTTCATAATTGCAAGGGAAATGGACAAAATGACTGATTTTATTATAGTGTTCACATTAAATACCCTTGTGGAGTTTCTGAATTATTTTATGACCATTGGATAATATGTTAAAATAAGCAAAGAACAACTCATATAGATGAGAAATTATGACAGTATCACAAGATTTTTAAAGTCATGAATCTGACTTTGAAATCTGTCTATGGAATGAGAACAACTCTTGAAAATATTCCTGAAGAATGGTTATCTGAATATTTAATATTCAAATATATGAGTTGCTAAATGTGCTTCACTAGTGAAATCTTCTCATTTCTCTTTGATAATACTAAGCATAATAGAATTCTTTATATTTTATCCACAATGCCATTTCCTTCTATTTAGAATTTCTTTACTGTGTAAAATAGGTGCAGCTTGGTAAAACTGCCCCCCCCCAAATTGCATTTACATATTCCACAAACTCTACTTTGCTTACTTCTCATGAGGTATTTTCAGATTTCCTAAGTATAATCTGTTGGAGAGAGACAAAAGTATTCCGTATAAGCATTTCTTATCAATAGTCCATTCAACATTACATTAAACAAGAATTCCAGCAGTTTTTTGCTAAGAGGCCACATTTAATTTTGCTTAGAAAGTTCAATTACTGGTTTTTAAATGCAGATATTTGGAGCCAAAATAGGATATCAGAATATTAATAGTGAATTCTTTCTTTACATACCATTCTTGCTTTGTAAGGTAGTAAAGGACTATAAATGTACTTGTGACTTAAACATAGTTTTTCTTTCTCTTTTAAAAATGTTTTTATTAAGAGGTAAGAAAATGCTTATATATTCCTAATTATTTTTAAAAGTTTTGATCCCTTTCGTTAATGGTAGGCAGGTATCAGACTGTGATCAGTAATCACTGAATGTATTAGATGGAAAATCCCACAGAACAGAAATGTTTTAAATTACATGGTTAGATACTTATCAAGAATATGAAATATAAGTTCATAATCTCTAAGCAATATTAAATAGAGTATTAATTTGATAGAAGTGTTAAAAACATGGATCTTTTTGTCCTTTATATATTTTCCCCACATACATGCACAAAACACATAACACAAAATGCTGTTGTTTCTAACCAATTATAAGCATTTTTTAAAATCTAGAAAGCAGATAGTAGTGAACATTAATTTAGTAAATTCTTTGGCTTTCTGGATATCAAGCCAATAGCTGGAACACGTGTTCTCTACTTTCTATTTGGGGAACTTTTATCATGGAATTATTGGTTGATTGGCTATATCTTCCTGGGTTAGCCTGTAACCAGGTGTTTGGCAAGTGAAATCCATGATGTGCCTTCAAAAGGTCTGAATTTAAGTGTCTGGGTTCATTTATTTGGTTTGTAAACTTGGAGAAGTCGCTTCATGCCTTCAATTTCTAATCTGGGAAATGGGACTTATGATTATTGGGAGTTTTAAATGAAGTTTTGCAGACTACACAGATTTAGCAACATGCATGTTATTAATTGCCTATCTTAGAAGCGCTCTGCAAAACTAGCGTAGTACTTTTTTTAGTGAGAATAGTATGTTATAATTTTCAGGTTTTCTTAGTCCCCCTCTATCCTTGCCAGGTCCAATATACCTCTGTTTACTCTTATTCCTCATTTAAAATATCTGAAAATATTTTAGATGAAGTAAGCATGACTTAAAATGGGAAGGAGAATGTGGACAGACCTGTGGCACATTTTCCAGTTGACAATGCAGTGACCACTGGCAGACAGTGTGGTGCAGGCTGGTCTTGTGAGGCATGGCAGGTAGACATAGCTCCACGCCGAGTGCTGGTAACAAATTGTTACCATAATGACAGCCACGTGTCCAATGAGCCATCTAAGGGGGTGTTGTTTAAAAATGAATGGATCATTCTGTCTTATCCTTTCAACCATCTGTTGTAGCGATTGCACTAATTTTCCAAATCACTTAAAACTATGTCTCCGTTATAAATGTAAACCATCCCTGTTTTGCAGTTCAACAGATTCTTCCAGAGAGTTCTACATTTTTTTTTTTTTCTGCATACAAAACTAGGGAAGACCCGCCGTCCTGGTCTCTTGCTCATGTATCTTCCATCAGATAAAATCCTCTGTCCACTGAGGACGTCGATGCAGTGGTTTTCAGCAGTAGGTGGGAATTTTCCTTGCTGGTTTATGTGTACATCTGCACTGTGGCTGCAGTCAATCATTTGAAGAAAGGACCTGACAGGCATATTCAAAATATGTTATAGAAAGCTTATTGAAAAATAAAATACATCAGAGTAATGTGTATTAAACTTTCTAAAATTACCCTTAATATAAATGGGGTAAAAATCTTTAGGGCTTGTATAAGGGAAAATACTTTCCAAGGTGAATTTATAATAAGGTTTTTATTTCTCTGAAATAGATTTTACTGTTTATACCCCTCTTAGGGGGGGTGATATTTCAAAAGTCTCAATTTTAATAAGTTGAGTGAATATACATACTGTAATGCCCTCTACTTGTGAATTTTGATCACCTTTCGAAATACATACTTGTATTGTGAGATTCTCATTTTAAGAGGTCATGAGATTATGTCTCATGTCAATTTGTGAGTCACTCAATAGTCTATACATATACAAATATATTGAACTATTCTAAGCAACGTGGTTATGTGTTTATTTTTTTCTCAAAAATTTGAAGATAAAATACAATGTTATTCATAATAATGAATATATTGTTGGCATACACTGTTAGGTAAAGGAAAATGATTAATCTTATATGATAAGGTTTCTTAGAGTCAATAAATATAGTATATAATTCTTCACAGTCTAATGTATTTTTCATCTGAGATAAAATTGGATATGTGAAATCGTTCTAAAAATTCTAAGTGCATTCAGATGCTTGGCGAGCTCTCTGGAAGAGGAGGGGTTCTCAATACGTATAATGATGTTATCTGGTGCTTATTTTACTCTGGGCTCAAATAATGGAAATGCTACTATTTTTCTTACCAGACCAAGGTTGAATTTAGGTGACATGAAGCTAAATGACTCTGAGTGAATGCAAATTTCTACAAAGTATTAATAGATAGGTACCTACAAATATTTCAAATAAAATATTAAGCCCTTCATTTAAGATGCCTGTCTCGACTCGGCTCAAGTGGTGACTTAGCGGTAGTTGGAGGATCACTAGGATGCCTACGTGGGGGGATTCGGAATGCAGGGAGCCATGCTGCTGTGGCACCCCGGGCCCCGAGAAGCAGCACAAGTAGCAGCTCAGCGATATGCACTGGAATCTGACCACAGAAACCCGCCATCGAGCTTCCTTCACGGAATCTATGTACCTTTGGGCAGATCCCTTAACCCTTCCGTGCCTAAATTTCCTCATCTGCTAAATGCAACCAATAACAGTACTTACTTCACTTACCTTGGCAATAGAGGCCACGGGTATGAAATTAATAAACCACATGAAGAGCTTAGAAAAATGCCTGGCAACATATTTACCACTCGACTTTTATTCGATTCTATAAAAGTGTGACTTCTAGGTGCTTTACTATTGAATATTTCTTTGAAAATTCAAAATAGCCATCTACTTTCATTCCATGATAGCTTTTCTATATTAGCATATTGGCGTGTGTGTTGTATTACGTCTGTGCTTCTAACCTGAAATGTTAAACATAATTCAAAGAGCGAATTTAATTTATGTCATTTGAATCATCATCCTGTTGATTGCCACATAGAGTCCGATGCATCACAGTACAAACTGCATCTGAATAGTACTTTCAGATCTGTGTTTTTATTTAACTTCACTGAAACTATGACTATAATCCTTCCATTAGGCTTAGGTGAGTGAATTCACTTTTATTAACTTTAGAGATCAAGGAAAATAAATAACTCATTTGTGTCTACATTTCTCCTCCATGTTTTCTTAGAGTAATTGAAAAGTGTAAGATAAGCAGACTATAGAACAGGCTTATAAGGATTAGCTAAAACAGATTATAGTAGTCCCTCGCTTATCTGCGGGGAATACATCCCAAGACCCCCATTGGATGCCTGAAACTGCAAAGAGCACTGAACCCTATGTATGCTACTTTTTTTTTCTATATGAACATACCTATGATAAATTTTAATTTATAAATTAGGTACAGTAAGAGATTAACCACAATGACTAATAAAATAGAACAATTATAACCATTCACTGTAATAAAAGTTGGGTGAACGTGGTCTCTCTCAGCAAACTAGCATGAATTTGTTTTTCCTTCCCAATTTCACAGATAAAAGATTCACTCTTATCATAGATCTTAGCAACTTCAGCATATGATTTGTTTTTCTGTCCTTATTAAGTCAAGAACTTTCACCTTTTCACTTAACGGAGACCCTTGATGGCGTCTGTTTGGTATATTCAAATGGCCAGCATCACTACTCTTGCACTTTGCTGCCATTATTATTAAGTAAGATAAGAGTTACTGGAATGCAAGCACTGCCATAGTGTGACAGTCGATCTAATAACTGAGAAGGTGAGTAAGTGACCAACAGGCGGGGAGCTCCCCACATGTAGCATGGAGACACCGAACAAAGGGACGATTCACATCCTGGGAGAGATGAGGCGGAGTCACGTGTGATTTCGTCACAGTACTCATCACAGTGCACAATTTAAAATTTATGAATTGTTTATTTCCAGAATTTTCCATTTACTATTTTCAGACCACAGTTGACTGCGGGTAACTGAAACCACAGAAAGCAAACTGTGGATAAGGGGGGTTACTATAAGCTGGTTAGCCATGAAAGCAGAAAGCCTGGGGATGGAGAGGCCCCTCTGAGTGTCAGATGCTCGGAGTACCTCTGTGCACCAGTGACATCAGCGGGGGCTCATTAGAAATGCAGACTCTCAGGGAAACGCCCCATACCTTCCAAATCTGCATTTTAACAGTATTCACAGGTGACTCACATACATGTCAAAGAGAGAGTGTGTTGATTTCAATATTTGCGGCCTTCTCATGGGAAAGGAGAATGAGAATTGGCCCCTGTGTCTCCAAACCAGAACACAGATTTAGAAGAATTCGAATTCAAAGTGCAAAGTGCAGACCAACTTATCCTGCAAAGAGAAGAAAGCTTGATAAACAGGCACTCACTGAGCACTTACCGTTTACTAAGGATTGGAGATAAACACACACAAGGTTACTGCCTTCAAGGGGGGAAAAAAAAAAAAAAAAACAGGGCAGTGTTAAATGTACACGTTTGTAATTATATTGTATGACTCTACGTGTCCTGATAGAGGCTTGCACGGGCTGTTCTGGGAACACACACACACACACACACACACACACAAATGCCTCATTCAAGGTGGTTGAAGGTCACCGTCAACAAAGGCTTCTTAAGGAACTAAGTACTGATGGCTAAGTAGGGAGGGAGTTGGTCATGGGAAAAGAGGAGCAGGAAGACATTCCCAGCAGATAAGTCTTAAATAAACAAGTAGGAATGGATAGTGAGACGCCGAAATAACCATGTCTTTCCTGAGATCTCTACTACGACCCTATAAATAAAAATCTGACCTTTCTTTAAAACTCTGAAATCATATCCTTTAAATCAGTAATGTTTAAGTTAGAGCATGTGAATACTCAACTGTGGAATAACATTTGAGTTTATGCAGTCTTCTAGGACACATCTCTGTAAGCATTCATAGGACAGAGCGCACTGCCAAGCACATAATAGATGTTTAAGAGTGTACAATTGAATTGAAGTACCTCATTCTGAAGATAAACGGGCTGAAGCTGAGAGGCATGGTGTTACTTAAATCTCAGCCACAGATTCAGGTACACTGACCCCAACACTCAGTACGGAGCCAAATATCTATTTTTGGTTTAGCAAGAAGCACCATTACTATAATGGCCGCTTGCTTATTTTGACTAAATGGAAACAATTTGATTCCATGCACAATACTTATAGAAAAAGATGGCAGGGGCTCGGGAGCTGGGCTTCAAATATCAAAACCCTGCTCCGGCCCTTAGCAACCGTGAACATTTAACCATGTTAATCAACATTTATGGGCCTCGGTTTCCTCAGCTGTAAAAGGGATAAAATGGCATCTACCTTATGGGGTTTTTGTGAGAATAAGACAAATTAAGCGAATAGCTTAGAACAATGCACCATAAATATAGGCTCATCTTCTTATCCCCTTCTTATGTCACCCCCTAATTATTTATCATTATTATTACCATTAATTATTATAGAACACCATATTAAAAGTGGCTTAAAGGCATTGAGTAGGTAGTTGATAGATCTATTCTTGGGAATAACAAACCTAATTATAAGGGCAATGACTGTAAACAAAAGCCTGGTTATCTTGGGCAACTTTCAGTATGCTTGTGCCCCTGGTGACTGTGAAGATATCTGTACTATGTGTGTCACTTATGTACACAATTTAGCCAAGTAACTAATTTAGTCAATGTTGACTTTGAGAAAGAACTAATAGAATGTTAAAATGTCTTGGCAAATAAACTTAGTTTGCTTGAATAAGCGAATGTAATTACAGACTGCATCATCATTCTGGCAAAAAAAGATGTCCTGTTGATGGCCTGTCCTAACGGTCCACCCAGTCACCATCACTGCCTTTTCAGGAGCCTGGAGAAGGAATAAAGTATAGACTTACACATCTAGACTTAGCATCTAGGGAAATGATACCGTGCTTCCAAATGAAAAGAGTATTTGAGGTGAACATCTGCATTTCTTCCATGAATGTCACTGATATATTTTGATGAGACAATGGTTCTATCATAATTGACATTTAAAAATTTGTAATCATATTAATATGATGCTGTAGTGAAGTCTGTGAATCTCTTTCCTGTGATGTAGCAGAGTAGTTCAGAAAAATCTACCTGCACCAATTAATAAATAATAACAGCTAACAAATATCTATTGAGGGTTCATTAAGTGTTTGATACGCTTTATCTCATTTAATCTTCAAAACAACTTAAATGCGATGATGTAGATGATGATGATGATGATGGTGGTGGTGGTGATGGTAGTGGTGATGGTGATGATAATGATGGTAATTAAGCCCATTGCATAGATGCTGAAATTAAAGAATAGAGGTGGTCACACGCATTTCCTGCAGCACATGGTGAATTAACAGTGGAGCTGGGATTTGAATCCAGGACTGCCTAACTGATTAGCCTGTGATCTTTACCACTACAGCTCTCTTTAGCCCTTCTTTTCTCAGTCCACAGGAAACTTGGTTACCACCACATTTAAACTATATAATATGCTGCCCATAAACATGACAGTATGTCATATATACCATACCATTCTTATTAGAAGGATACCAATCATATTGGATTAGGGGCTTGATCTCCCCGCATTGTGACCTCATTTTAACTACTTTACATAGGCAATTACTCTATTCCCAAACAAGATAAGTTTCTGAGGAAACTAGGGTTAGGACTGTAACATATAAATTTCAGAGGGATGCGATTCAACTTAACTATTAGGAGTGTATTTTATGAAGTTGTACCATTAAAGCCTGTTTGCTATCACTGCATGGGTGGTATTGTTGTGTACACCGTGAACAGGGAATGGTCTTATAAGAAAGACAGTAGCTTCTAAGAGGGGTTGCACATCATTCCTCGTGAACTCAAGAAAAATGCCTGTGAGATATTGGTTAATGCTAATTATATACGATTCTCTGTATTCATTGATTTACAAACAGGACTTCAAAAAAAAAAAAAAAACACACATTTTCAGAATTATTCTCTCCTGGGTGGTAAATGAGCCAAAGATGTTTTTTTAAAACCAACCCCTCACCCTACTCCATAAGAAATATCTGGCCTTTAAAAAGTGTCCAAGTTTCAAACCTCCCGTAGAAGTTTATTCTGAGTTAAATACCATTTGGCACTATGAATGTCATTTAATTCCTTAGGATATATTGTTTATTAAATACTAAATTCCAGAGAACGTGCATTCTCGACTATTATAGACATTTCTTCTGTCAACGAAGAGCTCTCCCAACGATAAAGCAGCTTGTTCCAATTGAATCTTGAGATTTAATTGCTCATTCATTTGGACTATAATAGTATCTATTGGAAAACAGCGAGTTTCATTATTAGTTAGCCCTCACAGAATTCTTCAGAGAAGGTTGGCAAACACATTCTCACCATTTCACGAAGAAAGCTGAGTTGCCAGGGCTAAGACGTCATTCATCTTAGGCATTTAGCAAGCACGGTTGTTCATTCCATTCTCGCAGGGACTGTCCTGCATATGTATTTTTCAGTTTTGTTACAGTATACAAATTGGAAAATGAAGCTGTTTGTGATAGCCTTACAGCAACAGAAAAAGACTGTGACTTTAGCATAAAGCTGTTCAGGCTGTTTATATTCAGCCTGGCACAAATGACTATTTGATAACAGAATGAAAAAAAATACAGAAGTTTCCTATTTCTTTGAAAGGATTTCAGATTGCAATACCAGAGGTTATATACAATGAATTTTTTTACATGATTTATTATATAAAAAGGTCAGTGTATGATTAAATATCTGTAATTTGACAATTTTATTTTGGGGATAGTGATAGGAGTATTACATTTTAGCCTTACTTAAAATAAGCAGTAATGTCAATCTCGTTCATTTTCAATTTTAAAGTCAAAGACCGAAGACTTCATTATTCAGATAAGTCATTTTATGTTTGGAGTTGGGGTAACTGATAATGAAATAAAACACACTCACGTACACACACACACACACACACACACACACGCACACTCATTCCTTGCTGTAAAATAACTCTTTCCTCAAATTATATAAAATCTGTGGATATTTAATAGAATTAAATCTATTTCTCAACAGATCCAATTGAAATACAGAAGTGTCAGGCATTTTGACTGAGCTTAAACACCACCACTAATATTATCACTCACCCAGTGCCGACTTGATAAGTGTTTTCTCAGTCAGGATCCTATTATGACAGGATCCTGAGAGGTGAGAGACCAAGTTTTGTCCTCAGTTACTATGTCCCCATAGTCTTTTCTTTTCCCATTATAACATATTTAAGAAGCTATGACAGTGGGTGATTGATTACATGTAAGTTCTCAGAGGGGTTTGTTTGTCTTGTTGAATGCTGGGTCTCACCAGCTAGGATGATCCCTCACACATTGAGTGTGCTTAGTAAATATCTGTTAACAGATGGACTGAGTTATGGGATTTAGTGGACACTGGGATATGTAGTAATAATTAGGTGCACATTTCATAAGCAATAATGTTTAATTTTGTAATTTACACGTGTCTAATGCGTACTGACAAATGTTGCACACACCTGTGTAAATTGAAAGGCAATATTCAAGTGTCGAAGTGGCGTTCGTGAGAAAACTCAGGCCTTCCATAGAGGAGATAATAGCACAAAATTGCAGCAGCAAGGAGGTAAGACAGAGGCTGGGGTGTGACAAGGACAGCAAAATGTATCCTCCCTTTGGACCCGGAGTCAGTCTGGGGATGCCGAGTGAAATGTCAAGGGTCTAATGCCAAATGCACGTGTACGTGGGAGACTTGGACCTGTGCTGGGCCTTGGGTCAGCGCACATAATCCGATGATAGTAGCGAGGTTTCTGATCTCACAAAAGCTGAGTGTCAGGAGAGCAGTTTGTGAAGTGCGTGCAAAACGAGGATACATGATGCTCACAAATATATGTATGCTACGTTTACATTTGTACAAAATGCAAAAACGGGCAAAACCTAAGCTGTGAGAAATCTGGATAGTGGTTTCTTCTGTAGGAGGGTAGTGACCGGAAGGAGATGCAAAGGGAGTTTTGGGGGTGTTGAGAATAGTTTGTTTCTTGAGCTGGGTGCTTGCTACACTTGTGGAGATTCACCAAGCTATATACTGATGTGCACTTTTCCCTATGTATCTTAAAATTCAATAATAAGTTTCAGAAGACAATATAATCAGACTTGAAATCAAGAGCCACCTCTGAGGGAATAGGAACTGAAGGAAACTAGGAGCTATTATCAATATTGCTCTCTAGCATCGAAAGTAATTGCAGGAGAACACCAGCGGGCCAGGCAAAAGGGAATAATCAAGGGACTTTGCAAAGGGCCTTAAAAGCCTACTTGCGATATGTGGGGGAATTATTTCAGCCTTTCTGGAAGTTCGACGTTTATGTGAACACGCGGGGCTCTATTCACACCTAGCACATGGATAGCTGGTGTAGCACAGTCTGTTGCGTGCTAATGAAAAGTGTATTTCTAAAGAAACACCATGACTGGCTCTCAATGCTTCTGGCTTGAACACATACGAGCAGGTATAAAACGGGCATCCTTGTGTGCAGCCAGAGTGCACAGGGATGGCAACTAAGCCCACCTAGAACTACTCCTAATTTTTTTTTTCTACTTGCAAGATAAAGGCCTAAACTTACTACATTTAGTTCAATATTATAATTTGTCATCTGTGGATGATAGATGTTAACGAGCACAGAGAAAGTTTCCATGTCTAAAATGTCTCCCCAGTTAAAATTGAGGAAACATTGAAATATGAGCAAAAAAATGTGAATAGAGATTTTGCATAATAGATATAAATGTATTTCCTCTGCAACCTAACCATCTCACTTCTAGGAATTTATCCTAAAGATACAGCTTCAATGACATGAAAACACAAAGATTATTCATTACAACACTATTTGTGATGACAAAATATTGGAAACTACCTATATGACCAAATACTGGCGATTGGTTGAATAAACTAGACTACACGTGCAAAATGGATAGCCTGTACCTAGAAAGGAAACTGAGAAATAGCTCTCTGAGTTGACATAAGGTAGATTTCCTGGATATATATTTTAAGTGAAAAAATAAAATAAATAAAAGTACAAAGGCATTTATTGTATACTAACTTTTGTGAAAGAAAAAGAAATGAAAAAGCATGTATACATAGTTGAAGCAATTCTGAAAATATTTAGATATAGATTACATAGAGCAAATTAGTAAATATGTTGATGGTGTCAGGAGCTTTATTTCTCACTATGAAGGAAGTAAGAAATATATAGAGAATAGGCAAAAACAAGAAGGAAACCCGTTTAGAAATATATGTGTATGAATATGTATATGTGTGTATACATAGCTACACATATACTTGTGTCTGTGAATATATACATGTATTCGTTTGTATTTGTATATTTATTGTCCCTGTTAAAGGAAGACTGTCTAGAAGACATTCCAGTAGCAATGAGCACACCAGGGGTGGACTTTAGTCTCTAACACCATTTCCTCTAAAAGAAATTAGATCTGCTTGGAGAAATTATATCAGGTTTTGGTTACGAAATATACAACTTGAGTCTGAAGTATCTTTTTATGAAAGAACAAAAGGAAAAAATGACTGTTAATGGCAAAAAGGATACAAGAGCCATCTTGAAATGTTTTATGTTGGTCAAATCTGGGTAGGTTAAGCATAAAAGCAATACAAGACGGTAATAAATTACAAACCTTTAGAAAAACGTGCATCGTAAGTCTGCAGAGATGATAAACAAGTAGACAAAAAGATATATAGAGATGATAGACAGACAGGTAGGGAAAGAGGCTAAGACTCCAGTTTCTACTAGAATGCCAGCTCCTGAGAAGTAAGTAAATGCAGAAGAAGTGCTGGAGTTAGAAAGTCATCATTTTTGTAACCATTATAGTAAATACTAGTTCTGGAGTATTATATCAATGCACATTAAAAATACAGGATCGGAAGGATTTGTATGACAAGTAGTATATTTGTATGATCTTAAAATGTCTCCCACAAATTATTTATTAGTTGTAAGAGAAAAAAAATAGCTATAAAAGAGAAATTAGATAACACCTTGACTGGATGATCAAAATAAAAATCCCCAATGAGAGACAGATAAACAATGTGTGCCTCTCAATGTGACAGATTGAGAAGAAACCAACCTCATGCTTGTAATATCCCACTGGGACCTTGTAAACGTATTAAATCTATTATGAGGAATCAAAACGCAAAGCCAAAATGAGAAATGTTCTGTGAGGAACGTTCTACTAAAAAAGGTGTGAGGGGGGGAGGGGAGGAGAGAAGGATTAATTTCAAAACTGTCAGTGTGGTAAGAGACAACAAAAGGAATCATTCTAGGTTAAAGGAGATTTGTAAAAATGACTTCCATGTGAAATATGTGAACCTATCCTGGATCCTATCCTGGATGGGAAAAAAGTGCTATAAAGACATTATCGGATCATTGGATAACACTGGGATATGGAAGATTGATCATGTCAATGTTAAATTTCCTGAAATTGATAACTATATACTTCTTCTGTCCATATTTTAGGAAATATAAACTGATGTATTTAGTAGTAAATGGACAAGATATGCAACTTACTCTCAAGTGGTTCAGAAAAAAGTGTGTGTATATATATGTAGGGATATGGAGAGAGAAAAAGAATGATAAAGTACACAACACAGCAAAATCAGGGAAACTAAATAAAAAATAGAGGGTATACCATATCCCATACAGATTTCTTATAACTTTTCTTTTTTAAATTGTTTCCAAAGAGGCGTTAAATATTTTTTTTGGAAATTTACCTGAAAATCCAGTTATTAGAAACACATTATTTTGGTTGTCATCATTTTAACATGGTATTCTTTCAATACAAAATGCTTTGTGAGAGAACATAAACATATTACTCTTAAACCAGGCACTGAAATCTCTATCAGTATGTTTAATTGGCTTTTTCCCATTAACAGGACGGTAGCTGATGCCCTAAGGAAATTAGAGATTGGATGTGATGAGGTAGGGGGAAAAAATTATACCAGGAGCCCTAAATGAGGGCCCACGTGAGAGGCGACGGGCAGTGAGACAGCTGCCGGCTAGCGCAGGTGCCGGAGCTGGAATTGGCAGGAGGTGGGATACAGGGAAAATACCCACAGCCAACCTGTCCACATGCAGCGTTACATAGGACTGGTCCTGATTCAGATGATGACAGTGGTCCATTGCTGCTTCCTTTATGCTTAGTTTTTTTTTTTTTTTTTTTTTTTTTTTTACCACATGCTCAAAAATGCTACAAAAAATCAGATAAATTTATTTATTTAGAACTTTAGAAGCATATTTATTTGACAGGATTTTTAGGGTGAGGAGGGCGATAACCATTTCCCGAAAGTCACACTCGGCCGAGTAAATTGGAAAGTGGAAGGAAATAAGACGAGTGTGAATTAGTTTAGAACAATTCAATATTTTGAAAACATCTGTAAAAGGAGGCACCCAAGGCTAAGACTGAAGGAAATAAATCACAATTAGATGTTATTCTGGATAAACCATCAAGACCCACATTGTAAGTTTTCTTTTGACAGAGTACTTCACGTTCCCTGGAGAGGGCTGCTGGGCAAATGTGACTTACAGGTTCTCAGCATTCATTTATTCTGTTCAGATATCAAAAAGAACATGCCTCAGTGAGCAAGAGATAACTACCTAGGTACGGGGGCTTGCTCTACATATTTTCTAGTCCCTGCCAACTCTGAGATTCTTTCATTTACTCTAAGGTGAACTGGTTTTTAAAATGGTTAACTACCCTCTATTTAATTTTCTCATCTGCTGAAAGGTAGTCTTATTAATAAACAACATAATTTCAGGTTTTGTCATTTTTAGGATTTGAACTTATTATTTAATATCTCTCTCTAGGTAGAATTTGTTGTGCATTATTTATTTCATGTAATGGTATACATGTCAGCGTAAACACTTTTCTCTCAACCTTTGTACATTTGCAACACTGGGGAGACCCCAACATTGAGAAAACGATAATGTGTATATTCTGTTTTACGAATGAAATATTTAAAGCTACACAGGTTTTGCATTTACATATCGGACAATTGCCAGACCTTCAGAAAAAAAGGCCAAAGTGCTGACACAGTATGAGGATTCAGATCCTATGAATGAAAAGATATTAAAAGCAATTAAGATTGAATGTAAGGGTAAAAGTCTGAGGCGATTTCTAGAAAACTACATTAGGTTTTCAGGTACTACATTTCAGCAGAGATTTGGAAATGTATTCAATTTCGTCAACAAAGAGAGAGTGAAATTTTAAAGGAAAGCAGGACAGAGTCAAATTTTGTTTTACAGAGTATCACTAAAATGGGATGTTGGCAGCAACAGGCGATCTGTCTCCCTGGGTAATAGGACTGAAACAAAGGTGTCAACAGAATAAGACCAGTGCAGCATTGTACATTAAACGCCTATAGATACCGAAGAAGATACATTTTTTTAAAGGTCGTTAAAGTCAAATCAAAACCCTGACCGTAACCCTGACACCCTCTAAACTCAACTCCACCTCCAGCCCTGACCTTAACTCTAACCTGCACTTGCCTACGGAATGGATACTTGGGCTCGAATCCAAGCCTTGGTCCTTTGAGAAAAACTCAGTCATGTAACAAGGAAAAAAATCTATTTAATATCCTTATGATTAGTTAAATATTATTGCACTCTTATTTCTTATTGACCTTAATTATAATTTAGGAGAACTTCATTTAAAGAATAATCAAGCTAAATTTACCACAAAAGCCAAAATTATTCCTCAAATCACATTATTGATAAAATAATTCTTTAAATGTAAGTAAAAGCAAATGACACTGTAGAGTATATTATTTCAGAATAAGCAATTATCACAGGATTTTTCCTTTGATATTTAACATGATTAAATTAGGATGTATCTTAAGGTTGATTGTATTATAAATGTACTTTTTTTTTTCTTTTTCATTCATTACATTTCTGTGACCTAACCAGAAAAAATCCCTACAATTAATTTTTTCCCCTGAGAACCAAGAAACTAAAAGTGTGGGAGAATGTGGCTAGTTGTTTACCAAACCCATGCCCCTTTCTTCCTGTCATACAGCCCGATTTCCAGCCTCGCTTGCAGTTAGGCATAGGCATGAGACTCTTTGCGGACAGTGGAATGCGGGGGGCAATCAGAGGTTGGCCCAAAAATTAACTCCCATGCAGCCCTGCGCTCCCTGCTCCCTCTGCCAGCCAAGGGCAGTAGAGCCGTACGATGAAAGAGCTGGGCTTCACGTCCATGCCTCTGTGCACAGCCAGCCCCACCACTTATGCATTAAATCCGGTTCCATGTGTCTCCTCCAAGACAGAACTTTAGAAAGTCTCTCCTCTCTCTCATCCCATTACATCTTCGCCCTGGATCTCATATTCAGCATATGAATATGCTTTTATTTTCTCAGACTTTGAAAAACCATCTCGATCCCCTAAAGTGACTACTCTACTCCTTTGTCCTCCTTTCCTGCAAAATGTCCTGAAGAAAAGTTTCGACTTGCCCTCTTCGATTCTCTTCCGTTCTCTCTCAGAGCACTCCAGTCTGGCTTTTACTGTCACTGCCCCATCAGCGATCACTCTTCTGTCATCTTGCACTTGACCTGTGTTTGTGTTTTAACAGAGTTAAACATTTCCTCCTCCAGGGTACAGTTTCTTTCTGTGATTTCTGGCCACCATATCCTTTGGGGATCTCTTGTACTTAATTTGTTGCTCCTTTTCAGTCTCCTATGTTGATTTTTCCTTGTCACCAGAATTTTTTTTTAATGTTAAAATCCTCCAGGACTCAGTCTCTGTTTTTCTTTCCTTTCCATGTATATTTACTCACCTCCCTGGAGATCCCAATCAGTCTTATGATTTTAAATAACGAGTGTTTTTCTTCTCCATCTCATTTGCTCTCAATGCCATTATTCTAGATTTGGAAGTACTGTTGACTCCTTTCTTTATTTCACACATCACATAAAATCCATTAGAACATCGTGTTGCTCAACACTGAAAATACATCCAAAATTCTACTGCTCTTGCCTCTCTGGTCGGAGACACCAGCTAGTTCTTGAATAATTATAAAAACTTCAACAAATCTGTCTCTATCCCTACCTCCATATACACAATGTCAACAGAACAGTCACACTTACCCTTTTAAAATATAAATCAAATCATGTAACTACCTTGCTGCTCAGAACCCCATAATTTGTTCAACATTTACTCAGAGTAAAAGCCAGTGTCCTTACTGTTGCCTAAAAGGACCGATGGGACCCTATTTCCCGTGACTTCTTTTACCTCAACTACTGCTCTCCCCCGTCTTCGCTCAGGTACAGGCATACCAATCATCTCAGGAATGCCACTGCCTTAGGGTTTTAGAACTCACTGTTTCCTCTACCTAGAATACTCTTTCCTCAGAAACCCACCTGACTAACTCGCCTGCATTCATGTATGTGCACAATGTTGTCTTCTCAATAAAGCCCATCCTATCCACCCTATTTAATACCATTGTCTACATGCACTTACTCCCAAGTACTTCAGAATCACCCTTTCTTTACTCCCTGAAAAATTTCACAGCAATTACCACTTTTTGTCATAGTATATATTTTCTTACAGATTACATTTATTTGTTTGTCTGTCTAGAACTGAAGCTGCATGAGCTGGAATCTTTGTTTTTAAGCCAGTACATGCTGGGTGACTATAACAGTCCTTAATACGTGGTAACACTAAAATATTTGTTGAATGATCATTGGAATGGAAACAAGACTATTTACGGATAATGATCTCAGCCCAGTCTTTCTGTACTATCCAGCTATTCCTGTGTCATGGTATTGTTATTCTATTAAGACTAATATCTAAATTAGCATATTAATTTTATTTAGAGGACGTCAACATTATCTTCTGGGTTGAGCGTAAGTGAAAAATATACCTTTATATCTATCTATCTATCCATCTATCCATCCATCCATCCGTCCGTCCGATCTCTCTCTCTCTCTCTCTCTCTCTCTCTCTCTCTCTCTCTCTCTCTATATATATATATATATATATATATATATATTAATAAATGGTAAAAAAGGATTCCTAGAATCAAGTGTTTACTCTGAGAAATCTATTGCAAACTATTTCTTTACAAATCATTTTCAAACTTCAAGTTAACAGATATTTTCATGAGTGATTTAGGAAAAACATGCCATCTATCGATTCCCCTGCGTACTCTGACTCTACTTCTGGTTCACACCCAGAGCAGAGAGCTGCTTGCTTACCTGTATTATTTTGGCTGCCTCCTAACAGTATGCATAGGACTTTGCATAGTTTGCATATTTTGAAATGTGTTAAATACTTTTTTTTTTTGGAATCTGGTGGAGAACATAATTCAAAATAATATAATAAATGAAAATACTCTCTGGTATCAGTATCCTAAAAATTTGAAAGGGTAGTTTTTATTTACTTATTCAGGCAACCTTATTAAATATTGTGAATCCATTTTCTTTATCTTGTTAATTAAGTAATTCAGGGACTAGCTGGGTAGCTAAAAGCCATACATATATGCTTTTATCCCCCTCTGCAGTATTGTTTAGCATATAGTTAATATTTATATATGTTAATTTTACCTCATCTCATTATCTTCTGCTCATATTTTCTCTTGACTCCAACTCCTTTGATTGTTTTTTAAATCATATATTTGAGGCTAAAAACATTGTCCTCAAATCAGAAAGAGGCTGTAGAGTTAAATGTTGAAGAGCATGAACCAGGCAGCTGTAATGCCTCAACTTGCTTTCCGTCATGGACATCTGCTGACCTTTGGTGTATTATTACCTGATGTCTTTGTACTTCTGGTTCCTCATCTGTAAAATGCGAATTAAAAACAGTACTCTCATAGAGCTGTTGTAAGGACAAAAGAATAAATATACTTAATGTACTTAGAACATTGCCAGAAATACAGTCAATATACAATAAGTAACTATTATTTTTATTATTTTCTGCAATGGGAAAGAGTGGGAGAGGACTGGGTTTGGGGGGAGGGGATCTGAAATCAAGCATAGGATTTTCTCAATTATTTTCTGACTTGTAAATACGGCCATGTATTAGTTAGCAAATGTCAGCTAGGCCACCAAACTAATTATTGCTCAATGAGAATAAAATGTACCTTTTTTTCACATTTAATAGTCTACTTCAGGGTTTCTGGAAAGTGTGGATAGTCTGATTCCCACTAGTTATTCGTAAAGTGATGTCAATTTTGACATACTGAAGATATGCTTCAAAAGTTATCTTGGATGCCATGATTATCAAGATGTGGCTTCCAGGATTTATCTTGGCTTTCATCTTAGTTGATTGGAAGAAGACAGAATGCAGAAATGACAAACCCACTTCTTAAAAGCCTTGGCCAGGAAGTAATACAAGACACTTATACTAACATTCCATTGTGAGAGTCATGTGGCCACATCTAGATAAAAGGGTGTGCCACTCACCAGCTATGACCTTATACAATGGAAGGGGGAGCATGGATTTCAGTGCACGGTTGTCTCTGCCTAACAGGCGGCTGGATGAACGGGTCTGGAACTGGTGTAGCCTGGACAGGATATGTAAATGTAAGGGTCATGAATATGTAGATGGTATTTAAAGTCATGGGAAACAATGTTTATAACCAGTGAAAGAGAGATGAGAAGGGCCTAGCCTTGAGAAACTCAAATATTTAAAGATTTCAAAAAGAAGTGAAAACCATAGAACAATGCTGAACTTTTTTTTCTTTCTTAGATTTTCATGTATTTTCTGAACTGAGGAATCCTCAGTTATTCAGAAAAGGTAATTTCAAATGATGAATATTTTTAGAAATTTTCTTTAGCTCTTTAAAGTGCAGGTAAACTTGTAAATGAGAGGTAAAATTAAATAACTTCTGCAAATGTAATCGAAACATTTGCATGTTGCTAAATTTTAGTTATTAACTTATGAACACAGAAGTAATTCTTCTGTCTCAAGACAATATCGGCAAAAATGTGGCACTCATACTAAAGAGACCAGCAGAGTTTGTAATATCAAAAAGAATAATATTGTATATGCTCCTTCTACCAAAATATGTAATATAAAAAAAATATTTTAAATCACAAGTAAAAAATCAAGAAAATATATAGTTAAGTACAAGTGGAAACAAAGCCACACTCTATAAAATCATAATTGGAATGATTAGAGACTATTCGTCAGATGTTGGATGAGGTTGCACGTGGAAGCCTGAAAAAGCTTATTCTGAACAAATAAAGTGCTGCTACACTGAACCGCTTTTCGCATCCCCAGTGCCCACATAGATATTACTGTTTGATTATCACAGTCTTTTCCATTGAACTCCAGAGGCAACCTCAAAGCTATTTCAGAAACTACCACCAAACCACTACCTATCACTCAGAGCAGAAAATTAGAGAAATTTTCTATCAACTCCTCAAAGCTTCTCTAAGACACAGGTATCTTATAACTACAATTTGAAGCAATTGTTACCATAAAATTGTAAGTATTCTTGTCTTCATGGGTCCTGACCCCCATAGGACATAGATATACCAAGTCCTAAAGGCCTGTTCCCTCCAATCACTTTTATTTTGTATAACCAAAATAAATTTTCAGTTGAACTAAGCAGGTATTTATAGTATGAGTATTGTGTATACATGTAAATATAAAGAAGTTACAAATATAAGAAAATAGTATAAGAAATGTACATTATTATTTGTATTTGAAGCCCTTGATTACTTTTCTGTTTCTTTCAATGAGACCTTAATTGTCCTAATGTATTAATCCATACCTTTTATCTAAAGTCCCTCTAACATATGATCTAGGCATATCCCTGGAAGAGAGACTTTTTTTTCTTTCTTATAGCTTCAAACCATGAAGGATATAGAAGTAATTACTAGTAAGGATCAGGGTAAATGAAGAAATAACTTGTGGAATGATACTAAGAGCCTGAGATATGAGAATGGCAAGGAAAACAGTAGGGGAGGGAGGGAAAATCAACAGAAACTTGCAACATCTCATGTATGAAAGACAAGAATGAAAAGATGAAAGTCCAGAGGTTTGAACTGAAAGTGAATATCTAGATGTGGTGTGTAGCAAACAGAAATTGGATTTTCAAGGTCTGGAGAAAGTTTGGAACATAAAACAAAGGGATATGGGAGCTATATGAGTGATGAAGAGGAAATGTTTGTATGTGGTTGCTCAACGAGCAAATAGAAAGGAAAAGAGAACCAATGATAAGTTCAAGGAAAAGAACTAAATTCAGGTGTCAGGCTGAATTTAGGAAAACACACGAGGAAATTAAATCAAAACATGTTAGAAATATTAGGAAAACCAGCATACAGTGGAGGAGGGTCAGTTACTGCAAGAACATGAGAGCTTCGGAGGTGGGTTCATGGCCAAAACTTAAAATGAGATTTTTAATAGAATAATACATAGAGAAGTCACTCAACAAGTATATGTTGAGAGCTCATTTATTTAACAAATATCTATCAAGCTCATTCTTATTGTACAAAAGATACAATGAACAATGGGAAATAAAAGGGATATAGTCTCTACTCCCGTACAGATAACAGCTAATTAGAATATAAATGTCTGATTATAAAGTATACTTTAAAAAATAGTTGGGAATGGAATGTGTGTGTGTGTGTGTGTGTGTGTGTGTGTGTGTGTGTGAGAGAGAGAGAGAGAGAGAGGGAGAGGGAGGGAGGGAGGGGAGAGAAAGAGAGAGGGGGGGAGAGAAGGAAGGAGAGAGAGAGAGAGAGAGAAGGAGGGAGAGGGAAAGTCAGGGACAGAGAAAGAAACAGAAATAACTTGGGAGAGAGAGAGCGAGTGAGGAGAAGACAGGGATAATCAAGAAGCTTGCTGCAAACTAGGGAGCTTGTTTTACTTCTTTCTTTTCTTTTATATAAGTTAGGAAAAAAAGTTGAACATGTTTGTAGACTCAGCAGAGCAGCCCATAGAAAGAATCTGAGGATGACAGCATTTATGGGCTGGAGACAAGAGTATCTCCATTTACAGAGTTCCTACCATGTGCCAGGCACTGTTCCATATACTATTTGGTTTTTGAAAAGTTCTAGAACAGCCTGTATATTTCTATAAGCACATAAACTAGATAGGAGCATATTTATCTGAAAGATATTTGTCTTGTAATTATTCCTATGAAGATTGAAGAGAAGGATGATACCTTATTAAAAACACATATAAACATATATAAATCAGTTATATTAGTTTTAAATATATTTTCTAAATAAATAAAATATTTTAAGTCTATTTAGAGTATTTGTTTAAACAAATGAAAACTATCTCTTGAAACAGAAAATATAATTTATTATTACCACTGTGGCACTATGATCAAATCTGCTGAAATATTTATACCAGGGCCTCAAGGATAGAATTAAACCTAGAACAATAAAACTCTCTGAAAGTCAAGAAACTAATAACTGTGATACATACTGACGTACTTTTGTGCCTCTCTTCACTGACTACCAGCTCTCACACTTACCACTGATTGTAAATTATGGGCTGAAACTTGTTTTTGGTTGTTGTTTCCTTACTTTTGTATTATATGGTTATCATCTTAATTTATTTTCACATTTCTCCGTAATCATTCATTTGCTTAAATATATTTTAAAATTCAAAAGTTTAGTTATTATCTTATAATGAGCTGCTTTCTTAAGTGCTCAATAATTTTATAAAATTGCTTTAGTTGATAAAATTGATAGCCTTTAGTAAAGAATACTAGATTAGAATTGCAATTGTTAGTAGAATTCTAACTAAGCCTAAATTCCTGACACTTGGAGATTGTGAGTGGAAGCATGGGATGACTATGAAAAAATCACATCCCAATTTAAAAAAAACATAATCAGGAGAATATGAACATTCAGTAAAATTTTTTTAAAGCTCAAACTGCAGTTCAAATATTCTGTGGCCCAGGTATTACTTTTTTAACAAGGTTATAGGGGTTGTGTTGCATTGCTTCCTGTCTACATGAAATGCCTAAAGAACAAAATTATGTATAATCAAATGAAAAGCAAATGCTTTATATAATTTACTGGATTTTAGAACTTTGGTGCCTCCTAAATATTCAAAAGATAAATGTATTTAGCAATCTGAATATAGATGCGCACTGATAATGCTTGAGACTGCTGTGGCGAATCAATTAACCTCTGGGCATTTGATTTTGAATAAAGGTGTTATTATTTGTTGGCAGTTGTGTGACCATTCTAATTGCAAGGACTTTTCAACCCTTTTAATTATCCATCCTATGACACATCCTCTTTTGGATAAACGCTAACATTCCTATTTTATCAGTTTGTATATTGGGAAAAATAAAGGTAAAACTATTGATCTCTGGTGCAAAGTCCATAGCAATGATACAAGTTTGGAAGGTAGAACTTGTTCCCCACCAATTCCTTTTTTTTTTTTTTAGGTTATTCATTCATAATAGAGCAATTTATTCTAATTAATTTTAATATTTGAGAATCAATTTTATATATTGAGAATATTTAATGTATTGAATAAATTCTTTATTGAAACCTTAATGTTCCATTACATTCCAGATATCACGTTAAGATTTTGTAACATTAAGGAAGCGACAATATCTGGGCCTTTCCTAACGACAGCGGAAGTGGAAAGATTGTGTATTTTGGCAACTTTTGCATCATAGCAAGTTATCCTTTGAAGAAACAGCAGTGAATGCCTTCTTATCATGTTTCCTTGTAATAATTTTACCACAAATGCCCACAAGATATCTGGAAATCTTATCCAAAAATAATAACATATTCCATGCAACACATTTAGTTTGCTCATGAACGAGAACTAATATTTATTCATATTTGTATTTGTACTTTGGGGGAGAGATGTGACATTGCTTGGCTATCTATCAAAGATTTTACAGAGAGCCCTCAAAGTTTAAAGAGACACTTTTAATCAAGGCTATTTTCATTTTTTATTTGAAGGTTTTCTTAAACTTGGCTAGAAATTCAGAATTCTATGACGCATAATCTTGCACTCATAATCTTGTACTTGTGTGCAGCCATGCCCACAAACATGGCCCGGTCCACATGCTGCATGGTGTGATGCAGCAGAGATTCTAAGGTATAATGTGATCATTCTGGCACCTCCAGTTGTTAAACTGTCTCAAACAGACTCAGAAATAAAAGTTTTATACTCCCTCTTGAACTTGAGTGAACTTTAATGCATGCAGATTTTCCCGTAATTGCTATTGTATTGAATGCATATGGTCTTATGCAGTGACCTTAAATACGGAAATAATTACCGTTTTAATTTGGGTCCTACTTAATGTATGTTCTGTAAAAAATAATTATTTGACAACTTGAAAAATCCTTTACATCAGTAGTTATGTAGAAGTATAAAGTGAATGGTGAACAGAAAAGCAATGACTAAAAAATCTGCATATTCAAATCTTTAAACATTTCTTTCAATAGTAAGCATTTATGACTGTACTGAAAGGTAATTTTTTTTTTTTTGCTCAAAAGTATAAATAGCATAAGAAAAAGCGAAAGGAGTTGTTTCATTGAAGTATTAGATAACTGTTTGCTTATAATCCTTATTTGCCACTGCATAAGCATACTACCAAAAACTTTATTCAGTATGGATAGATAATTATCAACAGCTGATAATTAGCCAAGATAAGAAGTATGTCTTTCATATGACTCTATGCTTTAATTAAAATATTAGTCAAATGTCCACAAGGTATTTCCACAGTCAACTTATAAAATGAGAATAGCTTCAATTCAAAAATACTAATTAAATACAGAATGTGATTCAATAAAAGTCACTGATGGTTCATTAAGGGAAGAATTATCAGACTTGAATGAAAATGTATAATACATATAATCCTAATGAGAGGAAATGCTATTTGCTTTCTTCCCCAGTTCCTAGACATTTACCAACCAAGTATTTAACCTTGAGAAGAATCAAAGAAGCTTTCCTGAGTACATACCATTTCCCAAATACTGACTAGGCCATTTAGGGTTTCTGAAGACAGTTGGAAGATAAAATATTTGCTGGCATTTTCTTGCAGACTAATTAAGGAGAAAGATGTTAGTTAACTGTGAGAGAATGGGAGCACAATTCCAAGAAACAAGGCCCACCTTAAACAAAATGTCTAAAAGCTTAACGCTGTTTATCAAGGGCTTTTCAATGTTTTTTTTTCTTCCTTTGTTTGACCTCTTTGCTATTCATCTGAGGTTGTTGAAGTTATAGTGTTTTATTATTCCTTTTTTTCTAGAATTTAAATACTCTTAACATTTTTGGTGTTTACTATTAGACATTTTAAAGTGTATACCTTTCCTAATATAGAATGTCATTCTATATCTTTATACTCCTTCTTAAGAATATAGGGCCTCAGACTATTTACCAAAGCCAATAAAAAATTAGAAGAAAATTACAGTTCAATATTTATAATGAATATAGATACAAAAATTAATCAGATAATTAAATCCAACAATACTTACATAGAGATAATACATTCTGACTAAGTGGGGTTTATCCTAGGAAAACAATCAATCAATGTAAATCATCACATTTGATTATTTTGATAGATGTAGAAAAAATCATTTAAATTGACTAAATCCAACCTCCATTAGTGATAAAATGCTCTCAACAAAAATGGATTGAAAGGAAATTACATCAAATTGATCTTGAGAATCTATGAAAACTTCTGGCTGATGCAATACTTAATGGTAAAAGACAAAGTGTTTTACCCTAAATTTATAAAACAAGGAAAGGACATCCTAACCAATGCAATATGACAATAATAAATGTATGTATAAAGTTTGAGAAAGAAGAAGTAAACCTGTTTATATTTATGGATAATATGCTTTTCATTTAAAGACTCCTAATCACATTTTAAAAGATCTATTATAAGTAATGAATTTAGCAAGTTAACAGAATACAAGGTTAATACAAAAAAATTCCATGTGCTAGCATCAAATATTTGGAATATGTAATTAATAAAGTAATATTCAAAATAACATCAAAGACTTAACATGCCAACAGTTAAATGTAATTAAAATTATGCTTACTTTCTACACATAAAATTATAAAATAATATTATAAGAAGTCTAAATTAATTAGAGAACTGTACCATGGTCATTGGTTAGAAAACACATTATTATTAACTTGTCCATTCTCCACAAATTGATCTATAGATGCAACATATTCCCTATCATATTTCTAGAAGGCTTTTTAAAAAATTTACAAGATGACTGAATATTTACTTATAACTGCAAAAAACTTAGAATATGTAAAACTATTTTGAAAAGTTTAAAGGATTTCTAAGAATTTCTGTAATGAAATATTAATATAGCCAGTATAGTATAGCTATAAACATAAACGTCTAATTGAAGAGTACCAAAATGAGAGTCCAGAAACAGACTCACACATAGATGGATAATTGACTTTCAACAAAGCTACCAACATAATTCAGTGGGAAGGAGGATAGTCTTCAAAAAATGGTACTGGGACAATGATATCCGTATGGGGAAAATGAACATTGATCTTTTCCTCACACTCTACAGAAAAATTAATTAAAAATAGATTATATACCTAAAAGTAGGAGCTAGTATTTTTAAACTTCTAGAAGTATACTTATAAGAAAATATCTACCATCTTGGAAAGTCAGCAATTTATTAGAACACAAAATGTAGAAATAAAATAAAAAATTGATAAAAATATAATACACAAAAATTAAAAGTGTCTGTTGCTCACAGGACACCATTAACCACAGCCTGGGAAAATATGTCCATACTACCTAAGTCTAGCAAAAGCCTTGTTTCTACAATGCACAGTGACCCCTTTTTCCTAACAAAAAAATCTTTGCACAATTAATACCATCTTGATGTCTACTTATATTTGTACACACACACACACACACACACACACACACGTATGAATGTATGTGTGTGTGTGTGTGCGTGTGTGTGTGTATAGCACATCATTCTTCTGTTTCTTCTCATATATTTATTTTGAGAAACTCCAGTTTCTGTTATCATTTCTGTTATCTGTTATCATTCTGAAGTACTGTCCTAACATAATAACAAAATGTTTTACCTACTGTCCATATAGTTTTAGTGTTTTCCCTTGATAGTTTCTAATTTACTTAGTGTCCTTTTTTAATGATAAAAATTAGTATGGATTCAGGTCACAAGTACAAATGCAAGCAAATCCCAAGATAAAAGTAAAATCTTCAAGGAAATGAATATTCTAAACTTTAAATGTTAGGCAATTCTACATGTGCCTTTGGAATTAAATGATATTTTTCATTGTTTCAAAAGTATTTTTTTTAATTTGTTTCATGTTTCAGTGCATAATACAGTTCAGAAAACTTAATATTTGGGGAATTATACAAGAAAATATTCTTAGCTCAATTTCTGCATATAGCGAAGCATATACTAATTTATTGATTGACACTAACTATATTGTACCAAATAAGAAAACAATCCAGAGATTTTTCAAAGTTAAAATAAAATATAATGTTATATTATTTATTTGTGATGGAAAGTTAGGCCCATGACTTTACATATACTTACATATTATTTCCATAATAATCACTTTAACCTTTGATATCCCTATTCTTATCACAATATTTGTAATAAAGTATGTTTTCAATAAGATGGTTGATATGATCATGCTTTTGCTATATTAATATAATTTATGATTTAATTAAAATTATCCTAAGTCACTGACAGTTATCTGTTTGCATGGAGAAACTATAAAAAATTTAAGACATTTCTTTATATGTTTTATTGGCATAAATAAGTTTAAACAAATAACAGAACTGTAACTATTTGGCTTTGCAACTTGATGCATCACATATTGCTGCTCCCCAAAGAATTTAGTTCCTAATGATGTTTTGTTCTAGATGACATTAAAGTTCATTGACATTCCCATAACACACAACAGGGTATCTGTGTAAAAATTGCCTGGAAGCAATGTTGGCTGACTGGAGGATGCTAGCTTATATTAAAAAGTAACTGTTAAGGAAATATCAATAGGGAAAAAGAGAGTTGATTATATTAGCACTTATCTTTATTCCCCGTTTGGACAGGTTAAATTATTGTATTCATTTTTTATAAGTTGACTTAATCATTGGAAGATATATCATTTAGCTGTATGAAAACAGATATTACAAGAAGGAAGGGTAACTATATATTCACCCTTTCAAAAAAGCAAAACTTTAAAAATATGTGTTTCAAATATACTTTCTTTTCTAGCTGGGAAGCCAACTTTGAAACTTTGAAAATCTGTGACAGAATTTAGGCTTTCTCCTTACGTTAATGTAAATCAACCCTGCACTTCATTCTTACTATTTTGTTTTCTTGTTAAAAAGGTTCTAGAGGGCAGTGGGTTCCATGCAACTTAATTATAACTGTCATTTGAAAGACCTGCACAGACACTGTCAGTTATTGGTTTTCTTATCAAGCCAGTAATGTGGTACGGCTGTTGTACTAATAATGAAGTTTTAATTAGCTCTCAAAAATACTGAGAGCTTATTTAAGGCCTCCAAATTGAATAGTGCATGCTTAGCTGGAAGGCATGAATGCATCGCAAACATATCCAAATAACTGTCAAATATATTGTATGCACATTAGGAAATAATAGCTAGAAGGGTTAACATCTATCTCAGAAGAATTGTGTGTATAAAATGTTGAGGGAAGTTCTTTCCTATACTTAAATGATGGTCTTAAGAATACTCTCTTTACTATTTTAGCAAATATGATAGACAAGCAATGGTTTGATGCAACTGTTTATCTAAGTAGCATTGTTGGGGAATAAACACATTTTAACCAAAGTTTGAGTTATCTTGATTTCAAATGGGAACATTCTTTATTCATAGCTATTCCAACATGATACTTTGTTTTACTTCCGAATATTTATTGCTTGTTCGCAATATTCTGACCCATGAAAAATTGTGTTAGACCCCTCGGTCCTAACCTTGAGTGGCCCACAGGTACGGACATTTAAGTAACTGTTGATTTAAACTCTCACCATTGGAGAACTCTTGATGTCTTTTCAATGCAGAAGGTGGATTTAGACAATGACTCTTTTTGCATGACTGTCTATTCATGCTGTACACGATGTGCGGTTTAAACTAATATTACTGAAAATAACCCTTTCCATTCCTGCTCAGTTCTCCTGTACACACACAATAAGAATTTTAAGCAGGGGGCAGATTTTGTTGCAGAGAAAGGAGAAACTAACATGAATCGCTGCTAGAAAAATATGTGTTATTTGTACGGGCAATCTTTATTTCTTCTCAAATCATTTCTTTCCACCAACCTCTTCTGGCTCTTATCTGAGTTATTTCAAAGGATGTGCTGTGTCTCACTGCCGTCATTATGGATGTTTGTTGAACGAGTACATTAATTAGTTACCTGCTGTGTGTCAGGTACTCTGAGAGGTTTAGAGGCTAACCATGCACACAGTTCAGAGGCTGCTCAGTAACCCTCCGTGAGTTGGAGGTAGGGCTCCAGAAGGTTTGAATTTTGAATGAGAGCAGGTCCAGGGAATGGGAAGTTGTGTGTGTGTGTGTGTGTGTGTGTGTAGAATTGTAAACTCAGAGAACAGCACATACATCTTGCGTGCGGAACTACAAGGTGTTGCCTGTTTTCCTATCACAACGTACTGAGTGTGAGGGCAAAGGCACAGGATGCCATGATTACAGTTGGAGGGGGTGGTGACTGTTCATCTCAGAGAGCTAGGTCATGTTCTGTTCATACAGTTTTTTATTTTTTTTCCAAATTTTGGGACACTAGTCACTTCTCTTCAAGCTCAGATTACTAAAAGGCCACCCAAGTATGGGGGGAGGGCGTCGAATCTTTTCTTTAAACATTGCTTTAAAAATATTACTCACAAATATATTAACTTTTTCTAGGAACTACTTCGAATTGTATACACCTTGTAGTTTAGGATTTGGTGGGAACATCAAATTAAGTCAAGAATTAAAAAAAAAAAAAGTAAGAGGGAATAACACATATTTCAGGAGAATTAAACCAGCAAGAAGGAGATTTATTTGGTGAAGGGTCAGTTCAGTGTGCTTTTTCCCCTCGCTGAGCACTATCCCTGGTTTTGTTAATAAGATTATGCCAGCCCCGAGGATATGTTAGGGATGAATGATGTAAGTAGGAGTTAGGAGTCAGTGATCTTTTCAAAAACATACGTCAGACTCTGCCATTCCTCTTTTTAAAACTCTTTTTAGCAGTTTAACTTTGCCTTCTGAATAAAATCCAAACTCTTCGTTGTCACAAGGCCCTTCGTACACTGGCTGGTGCCATCCTCCAACCTCATTTCCTCTGCTCTCCCCACTCCTCACCGGCTTCTCAGCACGTCAGCCTTCTCCCTGTTACTCAGAGAAGCGCTTTTTCTGCCTCGTGACCTTTGCACTGTTGCTTTGCCCACGATCTTCACAAGCCCCGCTTCATTCCATCAAGGCCCTGTTCAAATGCCACCACCTCAGAGCAGCTTCGGCTGGTCACTTCATCGTATCCCTGGTCTCTCTCTAATGCCTAATTTTGTTTTACTTTGCTTAATAATATTTATCTTGTGTGAACTTTCTCTGTTCATTTGTCTTTTCCAACACAAATTAGCTCCGCGAGGGAATGGACTTTGGCTTGCTTACAAACGTATTTCCAAACCAAGAACCATGGTAGGCTGTACTAACCGCTCCGTATTTGTTGAAAGGAATACAGTAGCAAGCAAATGCATGAATAGATTTGACCAGCCAGGGACTGTGCCGCCGCTGCTTTATCCTGTGGCAGGCACCACTGCATACTTGAGTCGATCTAATTCCAAACTCTTCTCAAAACTTAATCCTAGTCACTCCTTCCGATAGACTGGTGTTGGCATAGTACATGAGCTCTACTTTCATCCTTTTCTAGAGTACTTAAAACTATTCTCGATTTTTAAAAATTAGAATCGAGTGCATTCATTTATGTAAAATTCATTTATGTAAAATTGCCAGCTGTAGTATGTCAGTGAATATTTTTTCAAGTTATTTTAATAGTAAACTGTAAAGAGAAAATGTTGTCATTTTTATTTTTTATGAATTACCTTGTACTTCCTACCAAAATCGTAGTAGTAAAGATAACAATATTTATTGAGCGTTGATTATGTTACAGACATTCCTGTAAGTGTTTTATAGGAATTAGCTCATTTAATTTAATGTATTCTGTGTAGTCAGTAGCACTTCCATTTCCAGATATGAGGACCAAGGTGCAGAGAATTTAAATAACCCACCTGAGTTGAAACATCTGTAAACAACGGAGATGAGATCTGAACACAGGCACCACATACTGAGTTCTTTATCACTGTGTTATGCTTTTCCTCATTATTATTCCAGCCAGGAGGCTTAAGGAACATGTTTTCTAATATCTTCTTGACAATTAGGTGTACAAGTGAAAACATCTTTGTTGTCCTTGGTTTTCCTATTTATATAATAGTAGAAGGAGAAAAAGATTTTTGTCTTTTTTTTTTTTATTGAAATCTCAACGTCCACAGAGGGCTTAAGATTTGGTTTATTTATTTTAATCTGATGCCTGAAAAGATTCAGGGAATGAACTACTATCCTTATATTCATAAGGCCTTAATAACTTCAGATATGCCTTCAGAGATATGTTTGCAGAATTCTGGCTTTGTGTTTGCATAATAAACCAGCAGCATTTGAATGATATTCCTAAATCTGTTGACGCTATGAAGTGAACAAATTTAATTTTCAAGAGATGTTTATAAGAACTGATTTTTATTACTAGCCAAGTAATTATTAGAACTGACTAGATTCCAAGGAGCTTTTTTAAAAAATCCTTCCAGAATTTTGAGCCAAATCTGTTTGTTTGTTTTTTTTTAACTGCCACCCAGTAGACCTATATTATATGAAACCATTCTAATTCCATTCATGTGACACTAGACCTGAAGTACCTGGACCTATAGAATATGTACCTGCTATAGAGAAATCCAGTAAAACAGTATTGGTTTTGACAAAAACCAGTTTATGTACATTTTACTCCTCCACACCTTATTTATAAAAGCAAAGTGTAAAATTAGATGATCTAATTTTCCTTGGAGATTCATAATTTTGATATTTATTTAAGCATGGCAATTTTTTCCTTTTAAATGCAATGTTTTATTAAAGTCCATCATAAAATATAGCTTTTTTTTTTAAACTCGTCTTAACATCCTGACTGATTTTTACTGAGTTCTTTAATTATTGATGCATCTTCCATTTATTTATTTATTTATTTATTTTAGATGAGATGGGGCTAAAGACCCTGGATTGGGATGGAAGATCAAACATTTCCATTGCTTCGTTCAGCTTGTTAGTTTATAGTCTTGAGTTACAAACTTTGATTTACCCAGTATGATAGTGGCAAGGTCATGATCTCAGACATGTTCCTGTTCATCGAATTTTCTATCACTTATGCAGCTATAAAGAAAGAAAAATCTCTCAATAATGAAAAGTAAGGAATAGAAGTCTTTGTGCCTGTTAAATGAGTACAGAGATAAAGATAACTCAAGATAATATCAAAATAAAAAGAATAGGCATAAAGAAAAAAATGATTTTAAATTAGGGGAAAAAATAAAAGAAACTAAAAATGCTAAGGCAGAGTTAAAGCCCACAATGGAGAAAGAAAATTCACATTGGATAGAAATGCTATAGAAATTAAATGAGTAATGTGAAGTTCCACTTTGTGAGTTCAAAAGTAATATAAAAGATAATGAAAAAGATTTAAAATTATTAAAAAAAATAGATACAAAGGACAACCAATGGATATCCAAATATATCACTGTAGAAAAAATAAAGCAGAAATAATAAAGATATACTGGAAATATGAATCAATAACATATTCAGGTCAACTATATGGGTATCACTGTGATGAACTATGAGGATACAGATGATAAAACATGATGTCTTCTTTTAAAAGGCTTATTTTTTTAATTATTTATTTTTTTTAGGCGAGGCAACCCTTGGTTGACCTCCCAGATTGCAAGGGCCTTGTCAGTTTACAGTCCCTTATTTTTTTTATTTTTTCTTTACTCCTACAGCACCTGGTCTTCCTAGGTGGGCTCCCATCCAAGTACTAACCAGGCCCGACCCTGCTTAGCTTCCGAGATCAGACGGGATCAGGCTTATTCAGGGTGGCATGGCCATAAACCTTAAAGGTTTAAAAATCTAGAAAAACGTTCTTGGGGATAAGACAGATTTCAGAGTACTCTTATTGAAAGCTTTCTGCATTTCAAGAAAAAAAAAGTGAAAACTAATCCCATACCATCCCTGTGAATTTAAAAATATATTACATAAAAACATTCAATACGGATGGAAGGTATAATACAAAATCTCTATAATTTTCCAAAAATTTATTAAAATAATTATTAAAAAAATCTCCACATTACTTAATGACAGATTATAATGAAGAGCTATAGAATTTTGAGGGGAAACATTAACTTTTCAATAATTCCAGAGCTAGCCAGTTTATAGTTCCAACAGTGAAAACAACAGAAAGATATTCCATAATTTTCAAAAACCAAGAAAAAACACAAGCCCTGAAACGTTTACTCAAGCTGACACGAAAATGCATAAAAATTCACAAATATGAATGAGCAAATACTGCTTAAAATGACTTGAATTGAACATTGAATTTAGATGTAGGTTAAATCTAGACAATTTTGAAACTTTGCAAATTGTGTTTATTTTAAATGCAAAATGAAAGCTTTCTGGAATAGAAAACTACAAATTGAAAGATAATAACATAGAAATGGAATTTTTATATCTGTAATCCCAGATCACCTTATCCAACACTCAAAATTAGGTGTTTGCTGTATAAAATTGAGAAGAAAGGAAACAAAACCCTCATCACAGTGCCTAGGGTTGGGCTTCAAGGGAGAGTTGATTTTATCATTCACAATATGTAGAGAAATATGGGTCCATACATTGTATTTTAAAATAAGTAAAACTGAATATCCTTAAAGCTTTCACTTTATACTAGTGATTAAAAACAACCAATAGTATCTATGTTTCACAAACTAAGAAACACAATAAGTAATACAAGAGCAGAGACCCATAACACAGCATGGATTATAAATAATACATATGCAAATAACTGAAAACTTCTTAAATGAAAAAGATTGTCAGAATGTGTTTAAATTTAATATATGCATAAATACATTTAAATAATATATGCATAAATATATGCGCACAGATAGTGAAAAATCTATAAAAATGACAAAGCCACATATTCTAGGAAAATATTACAAAAAAAAACATTATATTTTGATGTTTAATCAGACAAAGCTGTAAGAAGAGAGAAAGAATCATCAAATGTAAGGCCCCAAGATGCCAGGAGGTTTTGTTTATGTTATTCATTATTGAATTTATACGACCTAGAAGAATGTCTGGCACATAGCAGGCACTCAAAAATATTTCTTGAATAAATGAAGAATATTTTCAAAACAAAAAAACATAAAAGCGATAAACAGTAGAAAAAAATCATCTTTTCTGCAAAATCAGTGTTTTAGGTAATATGTGAGTCACAAAATTTACCTACTAATTGGCACAAAATGTGTATATTAAAAAGGTAAAATACATGGGCATTTTATAAAAATTGTGGCTACCTTTAATAGAACAACCAAGGTTATAAGAGAAGTAATATTATTCAAAATATTATTTTGTCTTCATAGGACATAACAACTAGAAAATGGGTCTTCATTTTAAGCATATATTGATCATTTATTAAGTCACAAAGGAAAAATGATAGATTACAAATCAGATATTATATAGGTTATAGATTTGTACCTCAAGTTAAGAGTATAGGAAAATAGGAGTAAATTTTGAAAATGTATAGCTCACCAGTCCCCTCAAAAATCCTTGTTATTTAAAAATGTGTCTCAATTCCATTGCTGAGGGGAATAAAAGTTCAAAATTTGAAGAGTCATTTTAAAGAGTATGAAACTTGGAGGTCTGTGTCTCAAGGCTATATGGATTATGCCTAAAGCTTTACATGGAGTAAATTCTTCAACTGCTTTTGTTTAAAAATAAATAAATAAATTGAGCACTCACTCAAGAAATTAAAGCATAGGAAAGTAAAAGCCAAGAAATTATAAGGGAAAATGGAGAAACATTAATAGTCATTAAATGACACCTATCACTTACCGTCTTTGTGGGCTGAATACCACAGCGTAAGGGATGAGACTGTGGCTCCAAAGACAAAAACGGCATTTAATGGAAAAGTACTACCAGGATCTACAGAAATATAAATTTAAAAAATGTAAGAATGTAAGTCTTGAAAAATTGATTTATTTACTATGAATATCTGGATTTAAAGATGACACTGCCAATTTATAGTGATAAATCTTCCTTTAAAAGGTTTAAAATTCATCTTTTCAAGAACAAGGACAGGTAGTCAGTCTATCTGGGGCAACAGGTAATGAAGGTTAGGGAGCCAAATTGATTAAAGTTATGAAAAGGAATCCTATATCGTGTTGGAAGGAATAAGATGAGTTTGTAAAAAGAATTTTATAGATGCAACTAAAAGGTAGTCAAGAGATAAATAATAGATACCCTGATTTAATTTATTCTTTATATTTAATCCTTATACCATTTAATCTTTATATCAATTCAGCTGTAAAATTTTTATTTAAAAATTTCTTTCCTAAGCAAGTCATTCATTTGTTAAGTAATCATTTTATTAACATTTACTTAATTCCAGAAGTTTCTCAAGACACTAAAGATACATCTATTGGAGGAAACAATTGACCTGAATTCAACATTTCCAGATAGCAGATTTGCAAATTATATATCGATCTTGCTGATAATGACTCTGTGTGCCTTGGAAAGATTACTAGATTATTTCAGGGATGACTAAGTTAGCAGAAATGAGTAGATAAGACTTGAAGGCAAATAAAATAGTCACTAGTAAGGCGCTTTTTATTTTGCTTTCACTCATTCAAAGACTATTTCTTTGATTACCTATTATGTAACAGGCACTGAGCAAAGGACATAGTACAGTGGTGAAGAGGCAAAAAGCAGTCACCAAGACAGACAAAGATTTTCCTTGGAGCTTACATTTAACCAGATAATATGAATAATAACCTGAACAGCAGTAATGATAAACACACACACACATACACACACACACACACACACACACACACACACTCACATTTCCAGATTATAATATGGAGAAAATAAGCATGGTGTTGTAAATCAACAACAAGACCCAGTTAGATGGGAGGAAATGTTCCTTGAGAAGGTGAAATTTCATTTATGTCACAGAGGGTGAAGAGGAGGCACCCTGGCCAAGAGCCAAAGGAAGCAAATTTCAGGAAGGAGAGTAGGAGAATCCGTTTCCAGAGGTGAGAAAGGCTTTGGGTGATTCAGACCTCAGAAGAGATGAACGTGGCCAGAATATTGGGAGGAGAGGAGAGAAAATGACTGCAGAGGGGTTTGGAGAGGTATGCAGCGGCAAGATCTAAAAGGCTTTATTAAGCCATAAAGAGGAGTTTACATTAATTCAAGTTAATCGGGAAATCATTGGAAAACTGTAACAGAAGTGACATCTGATTTATATTTTAAAGAGCACTCTGGTTTCTTTTGTTAAGAATGAATCAGAAAGAGACAGGAGTAGAAGCAGAGAAACCAACTAAAAATCCATTCAGGCCGTGAATATTTATCGAATACCTATCACGTCTGTGACATAATTTAAATTTTGAATGGCACTATGATATGTGCAATGGATTTATAAAGGTCAACTGGAACAATAATTTAGAGATAATTCATTCTGTCCTTATGTACGTTGTCGAACCCTGGACAGGGGTTGGGGGGAAGGTGTTTCTTTCATGCACAATATTTATTTGCAGCTGAAATGGAAGGTAGAGGGAGCCTGACATGGAGAAATGGAAGAGGGAAAAATGTTACGTATTGTCTGCATGATGTTATCAAAATGCCTTATCTTCTGGGGCACTTGTAAGCCTCACAGTGCTATCCTGGGCATTTGGTGAGGCATTTCAATTCAGTCGGGATTACTGAGCACCAGCTGTGGACAGACGCTATTCCAAGTGTGGAGAGCACAGCATTCCTTGAGGTAGGCTCGGTCCTGTACAGGTGGTGAATATAGACATAGCACCATAAGGGTGGGGGAGTGGGGGCCCACTGGGACAGAAGTGGAGTGCCATGTAAGACTCCTAGGAGAAAGAGATGTGAGTGCAGACGAATGGTGAGTGGGAATGGAGCCAGAGGGAAGGGAGAGAGGGAGGAGAGCGAAGTACCCTGTATGCGATAAAGTGCTGCTCAAAATAGAAAGTGCAGTAATTATGATCATTCTAAAAACTTGTGAGGCAGACTAAAATTTATTTTCCTCATTTCCTTTCCATTTTTACAGCTCTCAATATCAAATATGCCCTTACAAGGAGAGCTTCTACAAATTTAATCACTGCATTTGATAAGCTTAGAAGAGCACTTATGATCAGTGATCTAGTGAGATTTTCTTATGTCTATCATCATACCCTAGAATGATGTTCTACATGGCAAAAAAACTGTGAAAATTGTTAAATTAGTTATGTTATGGCACTATATTTTATATAATTAGGTGCTGAATGGTTTTGTGATTATTGGGGGAAATAAGATTTTTAGAGGAAGCAGAAATAATATAAATAAAATGAAATAATATCTCCATTCCTAAAAATGGATGTTACCCTGACATCTTTGCCTGTTTGTATTGTTAATCCTTGCAACAAAAAGTCTTCAGCTTCTATCAAGTATAGCTTTTATTTCATTCTTTTGCATAAGAAAAATATTTAAAAGTAATTCTTAAGTTGATGACAAAAAGCAAGGAGACAGTATTCTAACATAAGTAATTCCACGGAGAAAGTCACATATGGGTAGATTAAATGTGTGACATTGCCTGAGGTTAAAAAGTAACAAGAATCTAGCAAAACAAGCCCTTATGTATGTCGTAAAAATGCATACTTTGCCACTACTTGAATCTAGCTGTTTCCTCTGCCTCTCTCCTAAACAAAGCGGGAGCAATAAACGATGTATAGATAATTTTAATGGATAACTTTAATCATTTAAGATTTTAATCTTACATGGAAGGTTACAGCAATTATTCTTATTGCCTTCAGAACTTCCTTTTACAAGGAAAGCAAGAGAATGGATAGAGATAGAAAAGAGCCAAAGACATAAGTGATTGTATTTGTCATTTTTTAATTACCATATTCTCGTAGACTGTGTTTTATTAGTGTTTTGACAACTGACCTTTCACTGAAGATACATTTTTTCAACATTAATTGCAAACCAAGCATTTCTATAATACTTGTGTTTATTTTGCTCAGGATAGAAATTGTCATACTTAGTTATGCTTTATTACTCTGTGTGTGTGTGTGTGTGTGTGTGTGTGTGTGTGTGTGTGTGCGCACGTGCGTGTGTGTGTGCACATGTGTGGTTTTCTTTTATGTTTCCTAGATTTCAAGAATATATGCATTCAGGTATGAATTATTCCAAAACAAGTTTTTGTAAACTCAATTTTCCTCTTGTTGCCTTCATAAAAATTTGATGGATTATGTCTTAATGTACTCCTCAACCTTAAAATCTAAGTAGATTTAAAAAGGAAGAACTTAAAGCCAAAAGCCAAAGAAGGATTTGTTTGTCTCATAGTCTTTTGGCTTCACTCTCCTAACTTTTCAAAATTTCTCTGACTCTAAGGTTCTCCCTTCTTCCATCCACTTTCCATTTAAAAAAATAATGGTAATATTTTTTATATCTAAATATCACCCAACTTCACATTCAGAGCTGCCAAAATTTGATCTTCTAACTCTTCTAAAGTTAGAAGAAAAATTGTTGTTGTTTCAGTTTTAAACAGACACACAAAAACGATTGCAATACTCTAAATTTTTTTGGTAGATCTCTATCACATGTGCACCTCTGTGCAGTAAGAATGTTAGCCCTTGCCTCATGAATACATGGCAAGGAGAATATGGGAGAATATAGGGAGTGTCTGACCCATAAATATTTATTTTCTAGTTTTTAATCCAATGTTCTAGCGGTTTCTAATGTCTCACTTTTAAAGTGAATTAATTGGTGCTCTCATCATTTTCTTCTATACAAAAGTTACTTGCAAACAAACAACCATTTCCATCTGAATAGTCTTCTCATGTTAAATGAAGTGTACATTCTTACTTTCAATTTGTACTTGAATCCCAACTATGTAGTCTTAATTATATGTTATAATTTTATATTTAAATCCCTTTATTTAAATCAGAATACTTTGCTCCTCATCACATATTCTTGGTATTCAGACAACAGAGACCATGGAAAATTTTCTGAAATCCTTTCCTGTTACATTATCATGTAAATTGCTGGGCCTGCCTATCTTGATTATACTTTCCTCATCACTCCCCATATCCTTCTTGGTATCTGGTTATATAATTCTATCTGGGACTTTTTCCCTCTCTCTGATTGTAATTTAGATCTGAGTATTATTGATGGATTTGGCCAGACTCCAGGCAGACATTTCCTTTCTGCATCTCATTAGGAGATCTCAGGTGTCCCAGCCCAGTGCCTATCACTGTGGGTTTATTCGTGGGGTAAAACGCCAAGTCACATTCAGTGCTGCCAGCCAGCAATTTAGCCAGCTATTCACATCCCACAGCATATTTCATCTTCCAAAGTTCCAACTTTCATTGGAAGCAAAGATGAACGAACATGCCACCTGTGTCCCAAGGATTTTCCTTTCCAAAAAAAGGACATAGGAAAAGATGGGGTCCCAATTATGTCTTGTACCAGTACACATTCAGAGGATGACTTCAGCTCTCTCGCTAAAGTATTTTATTTCACATGTTATTTGATTTCAGCCTCTTAAAAATAGTATGTTACGTCTAGAATCATCGTCCTGGCTCGTCGAATGAAAAGATAGGTGGAATGGTGAAATGATTTTCCCAAAGCTCCACGGAGAGTTTAAGGCAGCAAAGATGCATCATCCAGGGCAGACACTCACCTTCATTTGCAGAATTGTCTTTTCAACATAGAAATAACTCTGTTTTCCCTGTCAATCACCACTTATGTTATCTATTTCACCCACAGATGCCATGTTTTGAAATGTTTTTATATCAAACCTCATTTATTAAGTTATAACTTTCCACCTTTGCTAATCAAGCAGAAGTTCCGATAAACATGAGTTTACTGAAGTTATTTTAAAAAACTTAAATCCAGCCAAATGAAATGATTCTTACTATTTACATTAGTTCTTATATAAGTAAATGTAAACTTTTCTTAAGGGTTTTGAACATTTCAGAAATGATGGTGACTTTGTTTTTCACCTGGGAGACCCCACTCACATAGCACTGGCCCTAACAACTGTGTGCTTAATTCTGGTCAGGCATCGTTAATGATGTTAGTCCTAGAATTATAAGACAGATGTTACCTGAAAACGTGTAATATCTTAGGTGAGAAAAAGTCAGAAATTACTAAAAATGATTTCACGAAAATCTTCTGCATACTTGAAATATCAATTATATATGTTGTTTTGGCAAGTCAAATGTCCAAATGGATTTTAATAGTTTTGTTATATTTCTGGTAAATTCTTTCTGTTTTATAGTAAAATGACACTATGAAGGAAGGGTCTTCTAACTTGAGTATAATGGCAACCAAAATGGGAAAGTCCCCAATGGTTAATGACAAATACATAGTGCCAATCAATGAGAATCAGGTTTCTCACTGAAACGGCTGTCTAACAATCCTTGTCAACGTAGCACTCCCAGAGGACACACACCTCATCGGTGAAGCTGGCACAAGAACTCATATCTATTTTTCCCTGTTCTAAGCATCACCACGTTTGTATTGCTGACGATGTTGGTGATATAATTCTACATACACTTTACACGCATTCTAATCCTCATTGTCATTTCTACCCATCTACTGATTTCCAGTTATCTATTGCTGCATAATGAATCACCCTAAAACTTAGTAGCTTGAAACAACAACAACATTTATTTACTAGTGACTTTGCAATTTGGGCAGGGCTGGCGGCAATGGCTCATTTCTGCTTCATGTGGCAGCAGGTGGGGTGGCTCAGCCTGGAATGAAAATCCCTCACGTGGCTGGCAGGTTGATGCCGCAGTCAGCTGAGAGCTCAGCTGGGCCCTCGGGTGCTCACTGGTGCCTCTGTGTAGGTCTTCATGGGTCTCGCGCAGCCCACGCTATGTCACCTCCTTGTCATTCTATGGTCGAAGCCGTCACAGAGACCACCTGGTTTCAAAATGCAGAGACATAGACACCACCTCTTAATGGGCAGAGTATCAAAGAATTCGTGGTCATCTTTAAGTCACCAGGATATAGTCTCTCAAGTTCAGAGAGGAGAGATGAAGTCGAACAAAGAAGTTACGGTGGCTGCCTATCCAATCTTCGAACATTTAGCCATCAGCCACCAAAATTCTTGCCAGACAGGAAGCCAGGAATTATATTGTAATTCCTTTAGTGATTTATTTTTTATATGTAAATTATACAACTTGAGCGAATAAAGTGACTATTTTCAAACTGTTTCAAATATATACTTCTGAATATAAGTTTCAATATTTGAACTTTGAAAGTTTAATCTGGATGTGCAGAAACAAAACAGGTTTTTATAAATATATATTATATATATATATATATAAATTCATAGGAAAAGTTATGATAGATCATAGTGTCAGAAATTGGGAAAAAGTACATGTTTTGCCATAAAAACATTTTACACATAGGGTATTTTGTGGTCTGATATGTATATGTATATATATTATATGTAATATATATTTAACATAAATGCATTTGTTTCATATCTTCCGCATTATATTTTTTGTCCTGGGAGAAAGAGGTGATATTTTGCTTCCTTTGTTTTTTCTACTTAATACTGGTATAGAATGAACTATTTCATAGGTTGTTTTATAATCTCATGCAAAATATCCTAATACATTCCTTTAGTTTATTCAACTTGGGGCTTTGGATTTTATAGTTTTGATTAACTGATGTTAATGTTCCCAAGAACATTTATAATGCTGAAGAAAGAGAATCAGAAATGCAGTGATGTAATGTATTTTTTTTTCAGGAGGGAAACAAATTTCCTCTCTCCCGGAGCAAAAGTATGCACAGGTTAAGAAAAGGACCTTTCTAAATAGGCAGAGTAGATAACTGCCTACATATCTAGCTTCCTGTCTGGCTAGAAGTGTAGTGAATGATGGCTAAATGTTTGAAGCCTGAATAGGCAGCCACCATTATCAATTATACTGCTTATCTTTTTAGTATGGTCTTCAAGGAATCTAAATATTATTCCTATCCTCTTACATTTCTACCTTCAGGGATTATTTGTGTATTTACGAGTTGAAGATTAACACACTAAACTCTCACTAACTTACAAATGGCTGACGTTAGAGGCTCTGAAGCCAGATGTAAAAAGACGTCAAAGGCGACTTCCATATTTTGGAAGACAGATACTAACGAGTTATGTGAACACTTAGGAGGATTTAATATTTTGCTGTCCTTTAAATTATGTTCTTGAAATATGTGTTGATCATTTAGAGAAGATGGTAGATACTGTCTATGGAAACTGTGTGGAAGGGCCACCTGTAGCTTCTTAAAGGTGTTTAAGTCAGCTATTGTCATTCAATTACAACCCATTGCTGACCTCAGACCCCACACCAAGCAACTTATTGAACCATTTCTTCCAAACACTTCTACAATTTACTTGGAAAGGGTACAAAGTAAACAATATTTTTTTTTCTGTCTCTTAAGTTTCCAGTGACATAGTAATGCCTGTGGGATATTTTAGTGCTCTGGGCAACTGTTCCTTAACCCAGGTCAGTCGACAAAATAAGGACCAAGTTGTTTTATATAGAAATCAAGACCCTTTAAAATCTGTCTCCATTGATATTTCTAAATTAATGTTCTGCCCCTAATCCATCTTGCACCCCATGTGTTTTAACAATGTTTAACTCTATGATTCGTTTGTTTTCTGTTGTTCTATGAACTCGTTTTCTCATGCCTTGATCTTTTTCACAAACACATTTCCAGGCTTAGAATATTGCTACCCCTATTGTTCATCATGAAAAATAATTCAATTTAAAGTGACAACTTTGAACAGTTTAAGTGTATATCCCCTTTACAGTGTTAGTTTTGCTTTTTATTCTGCTTTTTTATTACCTTGTACATACCACTGTAAGAGCAGATAGTAAACTGTTTTTTATACTTAATTTACTTATCTCTTTGAAAAAGACTTATTTTTCTGTAGATTATCTTTATATACCCTTCAGGTATCACATAATTGGTGCTCAATATATATAAATGAATTGTGTTCGCTGATGGCTAACCTTGACCCGAGAATATTTAATAATTGAGTTGTTGAAAATTATAAAGAAATCTTTGCAAACACTACAGAAATTGTCAATTCCAGCGCTGGCCTTGTGAGCAATGACTCCTTGTCCTACATATGCTCCTACATATATTTGAAACTACTATAAAATAATTCTTTGGCATTTATATTGTACTTGTAATTCTATCTGTAGGGACCAGCTATTCTTTCTTTTACTGCAACACTTCTTATACTATAATGTAAGAACAAGTCACTCTTAATCTAAAATGTCTTAATGTCTTCAAGAGATTTACAATTTATCCAGCTGTATTAGGCTTTTATTTTTCCTTCTTTCAAGAAAATTTTTTTTTACATTGCAAATCCTTCCAAACTAAAACCATTTTGACTTTTACTGAGATTCACCTATGATTTAAAGGTACAAATAATGAGAAAGTCTGCAAGAGCTGCATGTGTGGAATTCAGTAAAACCTCGTAACGAAACTATGTATATCTGTAGTTGTAAAAACACAAGATTGATACTCTTTGATATAAATGAATTGAGTCATTTGGAAATGTAGAAAAATATTACTAGATGAAAAATAGCTTTTAGATGAAGACAATAGCATTACAGACACATAATTTTTTAGAAAAGTAAAAAGCAATAGGATGCCTTCAAATTGTTCATATTTCAAAAGTTAACTTAGTATCTCCTGGATCCAAAGGACATGATTAAAGCTGTTTAGGATATCAAGTCCCAGAAGAATAAATTTCTATTTCCACATTACTACTTATAAGTAGTCTACATAATCAGACTTACTAAAGTATTTGTCTATGGAGAATTTATCACAAAACGTTGCATTTTCACATCTGCTGGAGATCTGGATATAAATTAAGAATTCAAGTAAGACCTTGGGTAATCAGTTTGCTTCCTCCAAGAACTGACTTTTTTCTCTCTAACTTTAAGGTATTTATTGGGATAAATTGTGATATGAAATGCCACAGATATGGACAATTTTAGGTCTAAGAAATAAAATGAGCTTCAGAGTAGAGGAATAGGGTACAGAATCACACTAGAATCCAGACTGATTAATTTATACCTCCAACATGAATAACTTTATTTGTTAGTCTTTGGTTTTCTATAATTATAACAAATGGAAGGTGCACTTACTCTCACCCACACTCATCCCTCACCTGTGTATGTCCTTCCAGGCAATACATGCTTCTTGCTCGTGCAGGAATAACTTCCCATTTTTCTGTTTTACCTGAATGACACCTACTCATCCCTCACTGTGAAGTCCATTCATCAGATACCTTAGAAATTCTCCTCACAGTTAGTTTAAGTACATAATTTTAGTCTGTTCTCCAGAATATTTTGTGAATATCTACCTCCACATTTTATACTTTGCATTATGATAACTATCTTTTTCATGTTTCTTAGCCACTATACTTTGAACTCTTGAGGGCTAGCCTGTGTCTTCATAGAAAGTAATTAACTAAAGTTTGTCAACTAACTGACAAACTAAGCAATGTCGAGTAGAATAAAAAATAAACCCCAGCAAAGTACAATAAGAAAATATAATCCTTTACTTAAACAACTCTGATAATTGGGTCAATTGGCTTAATTTCTTCTGTAAAAGTATAATTTTAAATCAATTAAATTATGAATTCTAGACAAATAGAAAATAAACACTAGTCAAGGTTTTTATTTAACTTATTAATTAATGAGGGGACTTTTTAAAATATTAAAACTGGGCTAAGTACATTTAAGGAGTTAGGTGTATGGAGAATATTTAATAAATGTCTATTAAGATAATATTTTGGATGAAATATAAAGTTGCATAATGTCTAATGGAGAAACGAACCATCAACTTTCAGATTATTGGTTCCACTGGACAGAACTTAGTTTTATACTCGACATAAGTAACTTCGATTTATGAGAGTATTGCTGTTATTAGACAAAAATCTTCAAGTTGCTCTCTTATTATCAACCCACACAGAGGTGTCAGATAAACTAGTAGACAAAAAAAAAAAAAAAAAAAAAGCCCAGCATTGCACTGAGCTAATATACCCAATAACCTATTTTACCTATTTTCAAGTTTCAGGTAATTTTTCTGGCACTTATTGTTTAAGTCGAAGGTCTCAAAATAAAATGTCAACACATACCACAAGGCAGCTGAAGTAATGGAATGAGGTGGGCCATTTGTGAATTTGGGGGCTGGCATTGTCAAATATGCTGGTGTTTTAGAGATTTCTGATATCAGAATTATAGTATAAAAATTCACAATTTAAAAATTTTGATAGTAAATGCAAAATATTTTAAAACGTTGAGTGAAACAATCCCATGTCTGGTTTGTGAAGACTGAGAACCACTGGCCTGAGATCGCTGTGGTAGAATCCGACAGTAACAAAGTTTTTGGGCAGAAACTGGATTTCATACACTGCTTTCTTGCTCAGCACACACACACTGGATTTTTTTTTTCTTGTCCTTTAGGAAGCACCTCTGCTCTGTAGACCTTTGAGAGCCAGTTTGCCCCAGCAAATTTGTCTCTGTCTTTTCTTAGTGCATATCAGTGATGACAATCTCCCACAGCTCTTTTCTACTGAAGCAGTATCTCGAAAGACAGTCACTCGCCTACCCACCACAGAGGCAAATGACCAGAGTGAAATTCCAAGTGAGGCTCATTATTTCAAGCCTGTAAGAGATAGAGTTGTGTAAGTTTAGTGTGTTTTTAAGAATTTTATATGTTTCCCTGCAGATGAGAGAAGAAAACGTTTTGGAGCATGATTCAAAAATTTCCCCATAACTTTATGTGTGTGTGTGTGTGTGTGTGTGTGTGTGTGTGTGTGTGTGTGTGTGTAAAAAATCTAGGAACACAGCTTAGTGAATGTCGATTACAAATGGTTGTGGTTTATAAATTTCATTAGCATTCCAGAAAGGAGATAGAGGTGCTCTTAAGTAATGGTTCTAAAAATTTATCATATAATAAGATACATAGAAGCCCTAGTACTCTTTTTAAAAGATCATTAAAAAATTGAGATGCAAAATTAACTACAAATGGTACATAAGTTACTGCCGATTCAGAAATGATCTTTTTCTATACGTCAGTGAAAATGTACAATATTTTCTGAAGGCTTGGGAATTTATGGGACAAAAAGAGGCTATTTACTGTGACTGAATTTAACCAGAAAGTATAATTTAAAAAATGCTTTAATTATTTTCTATTTGTTTCTTAATAAGTACAAAAATACAGAGCAAAAAAATCACTCAGGAATAGGATCTAAGCGTATATGTATTAATTACAATTCTCAAGACAGGGAGTTTTCTGAGTATTTGCTTTTCTTTGTTAATTTAGAGTTTCAATTTAATGCTACTGGAGTAGCTTTATTTTAAAATAAAGGAGGTTGTTTTAAAAATAAACTGCTCATACTGCTTAAGGAAATTAAACCTTCTGTGTGTGTATGTGTGTGTGTGTATATTTTAAATAATCTGATTCATTGTTTAAACTACCCTATTATAGTTACAAACTACATTAAAATAAAGTAAATATCAGATATCAGAGTCTGTTTATCTTCATCTTTGTGGTAACTCGTCTCCAAGACAGCCCCACTGAGCCACACCTCCCAGTCTTCATGACTCTGTGTGGTCCCTTCCTATACTGTCTGTGACTTGCCTTAACCAGTGGAATGCAGTGTTGGGAGACGTGCCACTGTGCCCTTTCTAGTTCTGAACCTTAAAAGGGACTGGCCCCTCCCGCTCTTGTGTTTTGGAGACCCCTGAGAATCTAGATGAGGAATCTGACTATTCCACTGGAGAGACCATGTGAAGGAGGGATCAAGAGAAGCATGTCTGTCAAGGCACCAAATGTATGAAGATTCTGTCTTGAATGTCCCAGCTCTGCTATGTCCAAATTCCTGACCCGCAGGACATGGAAAGTAATAAAATGGTTGTAATTTGAAGCCTCTAAATTTCGGATAGTTTATTGTGTAGCGATAACCAAAACAATCTATTTTCCTCAAAACCCAAGTCCTGGATTTACTGACACACCGTTAGAAGTAATTTTTTTTTTTTTAAGCATTATAAAGCTGTTCTGGAGATTGTTTAGAAAAATAATGTACCATGGTTAAATTTTAAAATAGCTCCCTTATTTTACTGATGCATTTGACCAATAACTTTTCATTTGCTATGTCTGCCTTCCTGCTCCCATCACGGACACTCTGCTAAACCTGTTTTTGTCAAAATCCTCTGTCCTCTCCTCATTTCACATCCACATGAGTAAATTCTTTGACCTTTGTGTGGCACTGGACCCTTTCCCTTTATTCCCAGATTCTTGGATATCTTCTTCCTTAATTCATTCCAACCTCTGTCTATGTCCAGCTTTTCTCAGGCTCCTTTGAGGACTTGCCTTTCCTAGTGAATGTTGGTATTTCCCAAATGTCCATTCGCTGCCTTCTCTTCTCATCCACACTCTTCTTGAATAATTTTATTTAGGCCCATAGCCTCAACCACATGTTGTTCACTTTCCAAATTTCATCTCTATTCCAATCCTTTATACTCAGCTGCAGAACCAAATACTCAATTGCCTACAGACCCTGTTTGTTGGCCTCTACTCCTGAGTCCTGAAACCAGCCTACTCAAACAGGATGAATTGTCACCTCTCACCATGCCACAGGCCAGACCCTCAAACCTTTCCCCGTTCTGTACTGAGAACTTAGAAGTAGAGCATCCAGGCGCATAAGCCAAACACCAAGATCCATTCTTGACACCTCTCCCTTTCACTCTCCTTTCATGTAACTTTTACCCATGACTCTTGTTTTAAATTTGCATCTGAGGTTTAACCTTAGCAATTGGGTTCATTTCTGCCTAACAATCCCCAATAAAACAGGGTGGGTTGAGGCAGAGAATGTGCAATAGTTAATAGTTAAGTAATGTTCTTTATGCATAATAGTCTGGAATCTTCAACCGGCTCCAGATAGATAAGCTGAAGGAAGAAGAAACAGAAAAACTAAGGAATAGGACAGGTTCTCTGGTAGGTTTCCTCTGTCTAGTAATATACAATGCTGACATGTAGAACAGGGGTCCCCAAAACCCAGACCATGGACCGGTACCAGTCCATGGCCTGTTAGGAACCGGGCTACCCAGCAGGAGGGGAGCGGCTGGTGAAAGAGCAAAGGTTCATCAGTATTTGCAGCAGCTCCCCAGTGCTAGCATCCTTGCCTCAGCTCCATCTGAATCATCAGGCATTAGATTCTCATAGGAGCACTGGTCCTTGGTGCCAAAAAGGTTGGGGGCTGCTGATCTAGAAGACCCACAGTTAGCTTAGCAGCAGAAAACTGCAATGGAAATTTTATCAATTAAGTACCCATAACAAGTTTTTAGCAACCTACTCTACAGGATTATGCATTATGACAAGAGCAAAGTAGTACCATGTATAGCAGCATTTGGATATTAACCAGCACCTAATCCCCTAAATATAGATGTGCCTATGTCTGGGGGAGAAGGGAAGGTTAAGGGAAAACAATACTTTTAATCTCAAATAATCAATTATAAATCAATTACATTTTCACTTAGTATTTAGTCATTTTCCACAAATAGATTATTCAACCTACAATTTCAGGACCATTTGTTTCTAAGTCTTACCTGGCTTCTCAAAATTAAAAAGAAGTTTTATTAAGTATACTGTCAGAAACTTGCTGGCCCTCAGGATATTTTCTAATATTGGTCCATAACAGTATCAATCTCCATGTCCTATCAATTCTGTCGTCATATTTCTAAAATAGATCTAATATTCTTTATCTTTTTGTTTTAGTTTAAGCTCTATGATGCTCCAACTCAAATTCGTTGATTAATTTTCTAAATAGCTTTTCTGCTTCCAGCCCTGCCCACCTGCAAGTCAGTTCATCCTGAGAGATCCTTTCAACAGGTAGATCTGTTTCTGTGGCCATCCCTCCGTGTTCTTTGTCCCCATCCCACCTCCAAACCACTCGAAGCCCTTCTGTTCTCTCTAGGATAAAATTCTAAAGTTCTTTGCATGGCTGATGGGACCTTCTCCAATTGGACGCTGGCCTATATTTCCACTCTCCTGCCACCACCCCTATCCCCACTCATTCCCCACGTCTGCTCCAATACACATCTTCCCATCCATTTTGGTTAACTTCTGTGTTTCCCTCCAAACTCCGCTGAGGCAGCACCACTGTCAGCTTCCTCTGACCCACATCAGAACTCAGAGTGCGCTATTCAGACTGCTTTCCGAGCACATAGTGCTTCCTGAATCTCATTACACTCATGTGCTCACTTGTTTCTCTGCTTTACTTGCACTGAGGCTATTGGTAATCTAGACTATTTTACTAATCCAGTGCTTAGCATAGTTCCTGTCAATAGTAGACACAAAATAAATATTAGTCTATTATTCAATGAACAAATGAATGCCCTATCCTCTTGACATTTTATTTTATATTCTAAAACTATCTTTCAGAAAATATAAGACCTAAAAATGGCTATCCTAATTAAAATCATCATCATAATAATAAAGTTGCTTTATCTCTGGGCTTATGCTCTCAACACTCTGGTAGAATAAAAAACTATTTTTTAACATCTTAAACTGAGGCTAAAGGACAGGAAAATCCATTTAGTGCAAAAAGCAGCCATGTACCAAAATATAAATAGGGCAATAGTACAGAAAAATAATTCTGTATTGTGCATAATTCACGTAACCTTTAGCAGTTACTGCTGAGTAAAAGCCATATGCCCAATGAAGTTATATTTCCATAGAAAACAAAATAAACAAAAATTCTTTCCAGATGATTACTAAAAATAAAATCTCATTTATATGTACTCTTATAATCTGTTCTAAAAAATAGCTTTCTGTGTAATTTCTCAATCATCCTGAATACATGGATGAGTACGTAGGAAGAGAATTAAGAATTATATACCATTAGAGTTTATCAATATTATAAACAATCGAATATGTATGTCCTAGACAATGAAATCTGACTTAAAACTGAAAAATAAAATAAAAACCAAAGGAGATGAATCGAACAAAAGCATTTTCTAAAATTATATCTGTGCCCTAAATCCTTTATGGAATTTTTAATAGGAAAAACTTTAAGTTAAATATTCGATGACTGTATTAAAATCTAAGTTGAAATGTTGTGACTTGGAGTGAATGTTGAAAACTAAAAGACGGGTGTTGTCAGTTGTATTAGAAGCTTGAGAAAGAATCAGGGTTCAAAAAACAATTAAGTATATTTTTTATTCTCCAACTTTTAGCAATGTGAACTCTGAGGAAATATATTCATTGTTCTTTGAGTCCTTTATTTACTTTTTTGCATATATATTCCACTTTTCACTTTTTCTTTCTTCACAAGAAAAGAAAATATAGTCAAGAAAATGTATTCAAGAAAATTATATCATTTGGCTGAATCAAGAACCTCAAGTTACTTTTCCCCATGAATTTGGATCATCTTAGTCCACTATTTCCTGAACATTGCCCTTTAATATTTATATACTAGGTGTGTACCATGTTAGTTAACATTTTCTAAATTAAAGACATTTATATGCACATTGTATACCTACATGGTTTTTGCATGTGTATTCAAGAATTTTCCAATATTCAGAATATGTCTACCTTACACAGTAAAGTGAAGATGATGAATCATATTAACCCAATTACATATTAAAAAGAAAACAATTAAATAGAAAATGTAGACTGGCTCTGGACCATAATTGAGTAAACGGTTGTCAATGAGGTAACTACAAGAATTGGGATTAAGAGTCTGTAAACATTTTGATCAATTTCCCATTTCTACAGCATGTAAGACCTTGATCCATGGACTTATGTCATTGAACAGAGTATAGTCCAGGTCAGATGATGCCAAACTCCTGTGCGAAGGTTACATACTGGTCACACAGTGTGACCAGTCCTTAGGAATTGAATATAATCATTTTTTTTTCACCACAGGTAGTTTGAGAATCAATGCCCTAGATGATAGCATCTAGTTTCATAGCTATAAATACCACAATCTTGACAACTATTTTGACAAATTTATAACTCTACACCATATATCTCCTGAACTCTACATTCATTTAGCCACCTGTGTACTCAATAATTCCATTTGGATGTAATGAACCTTTGAAATTTAATGCATTAAAAAACAAATTCTTGACCCCTTCAACAAAACAAAACAAAACAAAAGTGAAACAGAAACCTGCCTTTTCCCAGTTTCTCCCTGTCTCAGTTGACTTGGACAACACAAACTCATTTCTCCTGGTTTTGGAGGGTGCAGAGTTGAAAATAAAGGTGCTGAACCATTTGGTTCCTGGTGAGGGCTCTCTACCTGGTTTGTGCTTTCACATGTCAGAGAGACCACGTAGGGGTGGGGGTAAAGTGAGGGAGGGGAAACAAGCTCTCTGGGGTCTCTTTTGTAAGGTCGCCAGTCCCATTTGTGAGGGTTCCACCCTCATAAACTCATCACCTCCCAAAGTCCCCACCTCCTAATACTATCACATTAGGGGTTAGGATTTCAACATAGGAATTTGGGGGGGGGGGGGCGTGGGGGACATAAGCATTTAAGTCGATGCCACCCCCATCTTAGCAAATAACAGCTATGTTCTTTTATTCTTGCAAAATTATTGGAGTCATCATGAGTCTTCTCAAAGAGCCAATCTGTCAACAAATATAGCCTGACTATCAACATGTACCCTGAATCTGACCACTTTCCACACATCTTTTGCTGCCATACACATCCAGTTTTAGTCTCTCCCCCATTCTCCTCTCTTAATCTATGAGCAATAGGCACAGTGATCATTTAAACATGTAAATTACACCATGTTTTGCCAGTGCTCAAAACCCATCGTTGCTCTCCATGTTACTCAGTAAAGCATCTAAATCCCTTATAACAGACAACAGCTCCCTAATGATCTCACTGGAAGCAAGCTCTTCAGCTGCCCTTCCTCTCATTGACTCTGCTCCGTTCACACTGGCTTCCTTGCTGCTCTTTAAACATACCATATGCATTTCTGCTCAGAAAATTGATACCTGCTATTTCTTCTCCTTGGATTCTATAGCATGCCAGCTTTTCAAAGAAAATGTCCATTAAGACCTTCTGTGGAACAGTGGCCCCATCCCTGCACTCTTGTCTCTCTTGTTTCTCCACCAAAAGTGGTAGGTTCATACAGTGCTGTATCCTTAGCAGGTAGAACAGTGCTAGGTATTTATTAAGCACTCTACATCTGCTGGATGAAAGATCTTTTGAACATGGGCTTTTAGCCTCTACTGCTAACTGCAGACTTTATTACACAGTTCACAAACTTGGGTGCATAGCATTTCAGGCTAATTTATCTAGAAAAACCCCTTGCCCCCTATATGCTACAGCCCCCTATATTCAATGTGGCAACAAAGCAGAACACCAGACTAGTTTCGATGAACTTCAGTACTATTAGAAATGTGGACCAGATAATTCTTTATGTGGAGAACTGTCCTCTGCACTGTAAATTGTTTAGTAGCATCCCTATTAGATGCCAGTAGCTACCCCTCCCCCACTATTATAATTAAAAATGTCTCTTGTTGTTGCCAAAAGTTCTCTGGAATTGGGAGGGAGGGATGGACTTGCCCCTGGCCTTGAGGACTATGAATTCTTCTTCAGCCTATGAGGGATGTGGGATTTCTTCAGGGGTTTTATAAATTTGCCTTCACCCACCACACCCTTTTACCTGAAACCCAGGAAATTAGGTGTGGGGTTCCTCTTAGGGACTCAGGTTTCATCCACATTCTCATTTCTTTACCTTCAATTTTTTGTGGCATAGAATTCATTCTTCTTTCTCTTCCTATTTGAAAGGAACTTCTCTTTTATCCTCTCCTGAGTACATTCCAGCAAGAATTTGGAGTAAAATTTTTTGATCAGGAGTTGGCCAAGACTAGCTCTTGATTTTTGAAGGGAGCTTATGGGATTTTGAAACTACTTTCATCTTTCGCAAAGACTAGCTTTTAAGGCCTTTTTCTTGCAGAGGCTCAAAGAAATTTGATATGGCAGTCAAACAACTTTTATAGCTATCATTTGCTCACCTTGTAAAGCATGGAAACCTAGTGGGCAATCAGACGACCAAACAATGGGCATTATCAATTTAAGAGAATAAAACTGCACAAATGTTTAACATTTACTAAAAGCAATAATTTTGTTTACAGTCTTCAAGAACATTATAACTATTATGTATATAATATAGTAATTTTCAAGTATCTCAAATACACATTGTATTTCATAGAGAGGAATATGTAATTGTGATGACATATATGGTAATGATTTCTTTCCTTCGATTAAGAGGTATTTTTGTAGTGATCATCATTATTAAATGAGATAAATATTTACATACCGTACAGTGTACAATCCTTTCATTGAGAAATGTTGTTATTTTAAAAATATGAATTGGGTCTTGAATCATGATCTTTTTTAAATGTTTGATCTTAATGAGTCATTGAATATTCATTTGCTTTTATGAGACACACATATTTGGAATATGGCTGTATTTGTCAGCATAAGAAAGATTTAAATTTCCTTAAAATAGACTATTAAGATGCAGATGTTCTTGCTGACAGGTGCTTCAAAAGCATTAAAAATAGATGTAACTACAATACTTTTTGAAGATGTAATTCTCCCTCTACTTCTACTAGGCTAAGCAGATTTTGTTATTTTTCACAAACATATATTGATAAAGTTCTATAATCAGTCTGTATCAGTTATGTCTAATAACTGGAAAAGTGCATGGCAATATCCAGAATAAGGAAATATAAAAGTCAGTATAACATTTTTGTGGAAAATGCTGTTAGCTATTGAGTGATAAAAGTTTACTGGGGCCTCAGGATGACACTTTGTTTTGAATTCATGTTTTGGTACTATCTATAATTGACATCAAATTAAAATGAAATAGCTTTAGTGCTAAGACCATGTTTTACTTGATTTGTAATGTCTTTTTTAAACTTCAAGTAACCCTTCTAATTCTAGTTTCTGTGATTAGCTGATAAAATTCATATTCTCTTTTCCCATTTGTGGCATAATTTCCTTAGACTTCAAACATCATTTTTCTAGCAGAAAAAATTTTTTTTAATATTTTAACATGATTAATTTGAGAGTGGGAATGAAAACAACACTGTTGAATGCCTACATTAAACCGAGGCACTGTGCTAAGAAATTTGCATACAGGAGAGAATTGCCCCTTTATTATTTTGATCCGTTTGCTACTCCTCCTTTTGACCCAATTCCATAGCAACAGATATGTGTTACATACCTATTTGTTGACAGTATTTGTTCCTTTCATTTGTTGATTTTAGATTTTGAAATTATATGTAATTGATACGTTCAGGAAAATTATCGTCTCTTGTGTTTTTGGCCCTAATGGAGTTTGTAACCTCTCATAACAGAGGTATAAATGGCAAATGGAGTCTAGGCTATAAAAAGACAGTGGTTTAGGTAAATCAGCAAAATTTCATGGAGAACGAGGGCCTGAACTTTGAACGTTAACTAAGCTTTGAGTAGGCAGATGAGGAAAAGCACTTTTCAGAAGAGTATATGGAAAATGTAGAGTTCCCAGGTACTTACTGGTTATGTTAGCTGCAGTGTATGGTGTCTGTAAGGGAGTAGTTAGTATGGAAAGGGATGAGGCTGCAAAATCAGTGTCTCCACCACACAGAGGAGGTATACGATGCTAGGCTGAGAGGTTTGAGCTTTTTCCTATAAGAGGTAGAATTTGGGAGTTTGATGAAGATTTTTAAACAGAGAACAGAAAGTGAGGCTAATAAAAGCATGATTTCATGAGTAGATAGGGAAGTATGACAATAGGAAATATGTTTGTCTTAAAAATAATAGCTGAGAGGTTAAAATGTAAAAAGATGGGTCTTAAATAGGATGGAAATGCAAAGCAAGTACCATGTACAAGAAGCATTACACAGAGTGTGCTCAGATGAGTGACAGTGTGTAAGACAGATTGCAGGGAAAACATTTGGTCATAGATTACAATGTAGTTTTGAGCCTAGATTAAATTAACAGAAATATGCAGACAAGGGTAGGTTCTACATGGAGTATTTTATGATATACATATTACTTATATGTGTCTCTGGAATTTAGAGAGATAGACAGAAAGATAGACAGATAGACATAGATATGTTAACCTTCCAAGAAGGAATAAAAGAGAAAAATTAAGCTAAGTGTTCACTTTTGATTATCTACATTTTAAGAATGAAAGAAGGAAGGATGACAAATTCTCACACAGAAACACAGAAACTTCAGAAAATTACTATGAAGTTAAGTATTATGCAACCATATAAAAGAAATTAGGGAAAAGTACGAGAATGAGTAAATATATCAATTTTGCTGATTTTTATCATTTATTATATATTTCATCCAAATTTGTTGCCATAGAATCACAACAGGAAAAGATAGGAGAGAGGTTTCTGGATATTTCCTTTGCTAATCCTATGGAAACCTCATGTTATGTTGTTGACTTTTGGCAAATTACATGAAACTGAGACAGAAAATGTTCTACTTTAAAGTTCCTTTTGCACAAATAATATTAATAGGTAAAGAATATCTAGAATTATAACAAAACCATTCCTTTAAAATGACTCATAAACACTAATCAACAGATTTTCTTTTTTCTCACTGTGGCTATATATAGTACAATTTCTATCAAGAGACATCTTTGTTTCATAGTCCCAGACATTTTCTTTTACATTTCTTTAAAATTCTTAAATAAATTTGCTACGAATCCTGTATTTGTAATTTTGCCTAAAGTATTAGTTTTACTTACTAGTATTTAACCCATGAAATACTAGAAATGAAAGTTATTATTAGTAGTAGTTATTTTTATCCCCTGCTTACCTAGTTTAAAATTGAATGCACTTGATTTTACTTATCTTCAAAGCAATATTTATTGCTGACATTTTTCCTATTTACTTTATAAGATGTTTTATGTAATTTGTACATAAATGATTCAGAAATGATTGTTTTAAAATTGAAATATATATTATAATTTATAAGTGTATATGATATTCCATTGATCTGTAATTATAAATATTTATGTCTGATCTCATCGTATATGGGAATCGGCTTTTCACCAAAGAACTGGCAAGGGGTCAAACATAATTAATTTTTCTTCTTTATTTTTACTCTTTTGATAATTTATATTCTAGACAACTGAATCTTCATAAATTATTTTGTACATTATATACAACTTAATCCCTGTATCTTTTATTGCATTGCTTTTTTATTTAAAATGTATAGTACCTAGACTTAAAGTGTCTCATTAAATGTTGAACAGCCCACTCTGAAGAGTGAGGACTTGATTTAAATTTTAATCTTGGAAATGCCTTCGAGACTAAATTTTGTTTAAGTATACTAGTTGAGAGTGAACCTGAATTTTTTTTTTTCTAATTTGTACCAAAGTGTCATATAGGTAGATAATATGTAGATACATAGTATGTAGATAATAAACATGTAGACCAGTAAAATGATGTTTTCAGGGAATAATAAGTGCTATGAAAATAAAATAACACAATAGTAAAAAGTAAATTGTGTGAAAAATTATATAAGTAGTGAAGAATATTTAACTTGACTCAAAAGACTACATATTATGTTATTTCACACATATTAACATTCTAGGAAAGAAAAACTATCCCTAACATTCTAAGGATAGAACACAGATCATTGGTTTTCTGGGGCATGAGGTAGAAGCAGGGGTTGACAACAGAGGGGCACAGCGAATTTCTGTGGGTGAAGGAACTGTTCTCTATCTTGACTATGGTGGTGGTTTATACATTTATCAAAACTCACAGAACTATACACTAAGGGAGAATTTTTACTCTAAATAAATTATAACTAAATGAATGAAAGGGAAAAAAGGGGCGTTCTGAGAACATGACATATGAGCTGAGATCTAAACGATGAGTCCCAGGTGGAAGAATCTACAGGTGCAAGGTGAGACAGTAATACACTAGCTTGTTCAAGGAATGGAAGGCAAGATCGACCTAAATCTCCTAAGGATGGCAGGAGTGGGAAACAGTGGGATCAGGCACCATTGGGAACTGGATGTTAAGATGGTCCTCACTTTGGCTGAGGCTTGTAGGTAATTTGTGCTAATGTAGAGGTCACTCTAGGTCATAGGCATCCTCATGGATGCCTGAACCTAGAGGAGGAAACATGATTGAAGCTAGACCAATAAAGTAAAACATTAATTGGGTATAAATCCTCTCTAATGTCACTCCTCTCCATAATAGAACTTATTTATTATATCTATTTAGAATGATATCATACTAGATCTACCCCGTAAAAATGCTAATAACTATAAGATAAAAATAAACATTCTTAATACATAAACAAAAAGGTGTATAACATTATTTATATATCTGTCTAAATTTGGAAATAAAGTGTGTGTGTGTGTGTGTGTATAAAACATATTATATATTACAGTTTTCTTTCTAATTTCTTCACATATATATTATGTTCAAAGAAAACAGTTAATAAAGGAAAAAGGAAATGCTAACACTTTTAATCTTTTTCATTTTCCTCTTGTAACCAAATCGATTTTGCTTTTATTGATGCTATAAATTTTGTCACATAAATTAACTGCAGGCATTACCTGTTGATTTACTTATGTTTAAAATACACACAAGTCCCCATATTCTGAATGTGGTAGTAAGCTATGTACCAATGTGTCTTTTGAGTGACTACCTTCACTCTTTGAACATTGTTTTTGGAAGTTATTCAGTCAAGATTCTTGATAGAAAGGTGAAGGTGGAAACATAATGATGATTATTTTAAGGGCAGAGTGTCTGAAAGTAGGTGAAAATTGAAAAGAGGCAGCATGGAATAGTGGTGTTTAGTGAGAATTCTAAAATTAGAAGAAACAGGGCTCAAATTTCAGACCTGCCATTTATTAGCTCTGTGGCTAAAAATGTCACCTCATTTCTCTGATTCAAACTCCTCATTTATAAAGTGGGAGTAATAATAATACTTGCACTGTTTCTTTTTGAAAGAAAAATTAGATACAACATTTAACACATTGTCTGTAATATGTTAAATGTTAGTTTCTTTTATTACTTAGAGCAGCATATTAGGTTAACGCATTAAATTAGATCTGACATTTTGTACTCTGGTAAATGAGTGGAAAAGAATGAATGAACCATGTAAAACTATTTATTCCTTATGTGTATTACTAGAATAAAGATCACAGGAACACATCTTTGATAATACAAGAAAAAATGTTCTCAATCATTTTTTGAGGCAGCATAGCAGATGTATAAGGAAGTCATACAGCTCAGGACTCAAATTACAGCTTTGACAAGTTTAGCTGTGTAATCTGGGGCAAGGTCCTTAATTTTCTAAAGCTCGGTTACCTCTTTTGTGTAACGAGCATAATAAAATTTCTTTCTAGGGTGGTTATAAGAATTAAAACAGAAGATGCTTAGCAGAGTATATGATACATGATCAGAGTTTAGCAAATGTAGGGATCAGCAGAATGTACTGCCGAGACTTTCATGCCAAAGAATGTAAGATCTATTCAGCGTGTTTACTGAGTGTTTTCTATGCACAAGGCACTATGATGATGTTTGTATAAAATTCTGAGATGTGCAAGGCATTGTTTCTGCATTACAGAATTTACTGCATTAGTAATGGACTGACCTCCATAGGTGAAGAGACTAAGTCTTATTCCCTGTATTCTACTGCCTGGTACTGTCCTTAGAATGTAATATGTGCTCAAAATCATGTTTAATTCCACACCTCTTCCAAAATTAGTGTGGGTTGTTAAGCATTTCTATAGCCACTATTTCTTGGGAAGATCTCAGAGAAACTAAGAAATAATCATAATTTTTTTAAAAATCAGAATTTATGCAAAAAATCCATTACAAACAAAGTATCACATTTTAAATAAAGACAAGATACAACCCCCAACTTGCATGACCTGCCTCATTCACCTCACCCTCCCAGCCCTGGGTCCAATAAAACTTTATTAACAAAAATGGGCACTAGTGCATAGGCTACAGTTTGCCAATTTGATTTTTAAAATATTGCATTAAAATATGATTTAACTTGATTATTGAGTTTTTGACATCCCCTTAAATTTTGTGCCTGAAGCAAGTACGTCACTCACCTCACCCTAGTCCTAGTCTGTCAAAAGACTCTGAAAGTGAAGGATTACTGTATATCTACCCCCGTACCCTCACTAAGCCTGCCTCACTTTACACAGAAACACGGACAGCTAACACTCATATACACACTTTAAAGTAACATGGAGTTTACTCATTTCAATTTATTTCAGTCCATAAAGAATATCCTGAAGATCTTTTGACTCTTCTCAAGCCAACTGCTCAGTTTGCCTGCACAATACTGCAACAGTAAGTTATCCGGTAGTAAACAGGCAGCTGGAGAGGGTGGAAAATTGTAACTGGCAGTTATCAAAATGGTATTAAAATTATATTAAACTACAAATAACAACAGTCTTGATAAGTTTTTGAAATATCCTTTGAAACTATTTCATATCTGAAATGGCTAAATTAAGATGATCATCCCGGGAAAATTAAGTCACCAAAAACAACATGATTACAAACTATTAAAACATATAGTGGCTTGGTATCGATGATGTTAAGCTAATGGGAGAAGTGCATAAGTTACAACTCTGTCAGCAGTCAGTCTGGATTAAATAAAAACTTTGACAGCACAAATTAAGGAGTGAACAATTTAATACTGTAATTAAGAAATGTAAAACAGTAATTATTGAAGAAACCATATGTTTAATGTATTAACTATAGCTATTAAAACTATATTATATTGTCAGATTAAAGAAAAAACATGTTTAAATTAAGTAATCATAACGGTAAATACATATATCTCCTTTTCTAGTGGAAACAGATTTTGGAGAAACAAAAATTTAATGGCATTTACTCCAAGGAAGGGAGACATTTCGCTCTTTGGTGTCTGTTTTTCCTGCTACAAACAGTACTACGTTTTAGCTACTTATATGAATTGTCCACTACTGCTGGTGGACTTTGCTCTTGTTATTACTACTTTGGTCATTAGAACTACTTCTCACTCCACCTCTGAATAATTCCCCTCATTTCATGAGGATATCTCTCCATCTTTAAGTACCAAGTCCATTTATTTAATATATTGGTTTCCAAAGTATAATGCCTAAACCAACAGCATCACTGATCATCACCTGCGACCTGTAGGCAGGAACATTCTTGGGCCTCACTCAGACCTGTTGAATCAGAAACTCTGGAGGCAGGGCCCAGAATCCATGTTTTAAAGAGCTCTCTGGGTGATTCTGTTTGAGAACTTCTGCTTCAATAGCTTCCCCAAACTGTTATCTCTTACATTTTCTTTTTCATTCTGCTGAGATTATTGAAATATAGACTCTGTGTGAGATGAATTCTTGTAACTGAACAGTGACACCCCTACTAGGTTTTTTCCCCATAACGGGTTACACGGAGTCCCAAGTGAAGACATACCCTGTCAGCTCTCTCTTCTCTAGTTCTTGATTTTTGCAAGTTACAGTCTGAGGCACTAGATTTTTACAAATTCTTGCTCTCTTTAAGAGAGTTAATCCTAGAGGTACATTTTGCAATATAAAATTGTTTCACCATTTTTGCCTGGAGGCTTAGAAAGCCCTGATGCAGTCAGGCTCTGTTCTCTTTCCCATACTCATACATCCTTTTCTCCATATTCACAGCCACTCTCTCTGTTCATAAATCTCAAAACATATAGCAATATGTGATAAGTTTATAATGTTTCTAACAATCAGTATGAGACATCCAGAGGTCAGAGTTATTTGCATCTGGAGGTCATCAAAGAAGGCTACTTGGAGAGGATGTCATTCACATTTTCCTTTACAAATTTTGAGAGCTATAACTATTACTGAAGATGAAAAAGTAAAATGATAGAGGACTTGTGAAATAAATATGTCACTTTCTATTCATTAGAGTAGGAAACATTTTTTTTTTACCTAAATCTTTGACCTATCAATTATTTGAGAATAAAATTTACCATAGTTCTCATTTAAAAATCTGAAGGGATTTTTTGTTTGTTCATTTGTTTTTGTTTGTGTTTAAGCTGTTTTTTAAAGCTTAACACTGTGATTTATTTTATATATCTTTTGATACATAAGTGTTTCAATCCAGGATGCTGAATAAAAATCTTAGCATGTCAGTAATTTCAATCATATGTAGGAGTAGTAGAATGTCCTATAAAGAGAACAACTTTAAAAATATATGTTTTCTAGTTAATATGTATGTTCTACTTATTTTCTCTAGATCTTCAAATCACAGAAATTGCTGAATCAGTCTCACACACCACTTTGTGGATAATTATAAGAACATATTGTTTACCTAGTCTAAATTCATCTATTTTACACAGAGAATGTAATAATAAAAGCACCTATTATCTTATGATTTTTTTTCTGAAAATAGTAACTGTATTTGCTGTTGAAATAAATAGAAGGATTAATCACTTGCAATTTTCCCTTCACCTGTTATAAATACAACCTTTCTTCCTGGCTTATAGAGAGAGTAAGTATCAAAATGAGTTCAGTAGGTAAAGTTGAAAATAATAAGAATGTTGTCAAATGCCCTGCCAGAATGACAAACTTTTCACTGCTATCTTTCAAAATGCTATATTATGAGATTCTCAGTTGCAGACAACAGAAAACATTTTAGGTATTGTAGGGCGAAAGTAATTTATCAAAATATACACCCAGCAAACTGACGGGACTTCAGAAATAGGCTTTAAACTGACCTTCAAATATAATATCCCCAAACCATACAGTAGACCTGGGTGATTAAGATTGCTGCCAATTCTTCAGAGGTCAGTAGGCTGTTGCCATAGTTGTTCAGTCTAGCCTGTACTACCTCTGCCACCATCCATGACAGCAAAATGGGTGACAGATCCTACTCTTACCATGTATTTCAGTCCCAAATTAATGACTTGGGCATATGCGTCTAACTGGTATTTAATGCAAACCACATCTGTAAAGACATCTGGAAAAATGTGGCTTTATCTTTCCAGCATCTGCTGTCAGGGGGACACTTGCACAAGTTTGAGGTAAGTGTTGAGTGAGCCAAAACACATAGGAGCCACAAGTGTGGTGTTTAAAGAAACTAGAGGACTCTCTGCTAATCACTAAGAAGGTTAGTGTTTAGTTTTCTGATGATATTTTTCACTTTCCCCTTTATATTCCCTTTCTACCCTTTTCTAATCTATATTAACAGGTTCCTTGGCTCTCTGGCTTTCAGTTGATTTTTGCCCTTAGGAACACGAGCAGGAGACTGGAGAAGCGAGTGTGCTATTGTGGAGTATTTGTCCTGGTCCCCTTCCTGCAAGGATGCTACAGGATGGTTGAGTCTCTTGATTAAAGGTGACCTTGAGTCACTTCCATCAGGTGGCCTGCTCCACATAGCCTTTTCACACCAGGCTCTGCGAGGCTAAGAGAGAAGAGCAACAGAGTCCCTAGAGTATGCAGTTCCCCATGTGATCTCTTTATACCCTGCATGTGCTTTTATAATAGTCCTTTTTTAAAGCACTCCTCAATTAGTTCAAATCCAATGTACTATTTCCTATCACATTCCAGACTCACAGGTTTTTGATATAAAATAACAAAAAAAAATCCCACCAAACTCTATGGTCACGGCATATTAATAATTATTGATGTTAACTCAATAATTTTTGATAAAAAAGAAAAATTTTAAAAAGATATGTGCACAAAAAATAACTATTCAGATAAGGAAGCTATCTAAATTAAAACATAAGCCTCCATATAATAGGATAAAAAACTGTGCAAATATGGTTTTAGTGGAAAATACTGATTCTCTAAAACAATAATTTCAATGCTTGGCTCTAAATTATATCTATTTGGAAATCATCAAAATTGTTCATTTTTAAGCTTAATATGTTAGAAAAAATAAGGTCTGAGTCCAAAATAAGTGTACTTTACTTATGTTCCTTATAATTTACAGAAATAATAGTTATATTTCACAAAAATTTTATACATTATTTTTTAAATTACATTCTGTAATAAATTGAAAAGCTAAAAAAATAATTCTAGTCTGTTTCTAAGAGATCTGGAATATATTTGAAAAATTAATAATTTAATTAGTTTAAGGGGCCAAATTTGTATAATTATTCAACCAATCTACTTCTTTGTAGAGGAGAAAATGTACTAGTCAAACCAATTGTAAACACATTAATGATCTTAAAAAATGGTTTGACTGACCCTTTTGTATTTCAACCAATTTTCGCATACCAGGAAGAAGGGAAGTGAATTTTGAATTCCAATATCTCATTTTCTTTTTTAATGGCACAAAATAAGTTTAAATATAAACTTTTAAAAACACCTATATGAGTTATAAAAGTGGTTTAAAAATGCACCCATCATTTATGAAGTATACCTTTACAATTAATAGTGTTCCTAGGCATTACATATTTTTCATAAGTTCATTACTACATCACACCTGAAAATCCATTACTTCAGTCTTTCGCAACATTAGTAACTATAAAAACAAAAAAAAAACAGAAATGGAGACTTTTGGTTCTCAGAAAGACTTAAATAGTCATCAAGATATTTTCTAGAAAGGCTTATTCTTTACTCACCTGGAGATTTTTATTACTTCCGGTCACTATCACAGGCTGAGGAGTGGTAGCAGGGTTCACTGACCTTCCAAGAGTGGTCAGGCACTAAGAACCAACAAGCCAATTACATCTAAATATATACTTTCAAACTTAAGCATAAGAATTAATTTACTTTCATTAAAAATTAATGTGGAGGATCATTGAGTAGAGCAAGGTGACAAAGGTATTGGGAAAAAATCCAAATAGTAAAATGATATAGTATGAACTTACCTAAGGAATACGTTCACAATGAAAAAGTTTATAAAAAGTAGATATCAGTCAGATCCAGTAGTCAGAGAAGGGGTGGGCTCTAGCTCTCCTCCATACCTGATATGTAACAGAAAACTGGTATCAGAACAAATAACAATAAAAGCAGTCGCAATAAGTATTATACAACTCTCTAAACTCTATTAAATCCCAGCTTTGTGTCTTTTGATGCTCTGACAGCATCTTGAGTATGTACTCAAGACATAAAGCATACTATTCTAGCAGCAGTATCCAGCTAACTTTCTGGTCAGGGTCAGGCTATGAAATCCTTCGGTAAGCTTCTGAACACAGTACCAATGCACATCTTAAGGCTAGGGTGACAGTCCAAAGGGTTATAGGTTATTGAGTTCTCTAGATTCTTACACTTTATTCTTGTAGAGGAGGGAGTACTTGTATGGCATTTCTATCCAGTCCAAAAAAGATTAACCATTTTACTATTTCATTTAAAAGAATGATTGTGCTTATTTACCAAGCATCTGACATTGACCAAAGATAATAATATATAAAATACTTATAGTAGCTAGCTCTGGTGCTTGTCCTTTCGAATAAAATTCTTTAGTTGCTAACTAATCTTCCAGAATATTTAATTGTTAAATAACTATGAATTTTTGTTTTTCTGATTAGGCCATTTCAAATTGTATATTAAAACTTATCTAAGTGGTGTGTGTGTGTGTGTGTGTGTGTGTGTGTGTGTGTGTGTTTTACAGATAATATAACAAATTTTTTAAGCTTCTTGAACCGATCCTATTCCCCTAATAGTATTCTTCCCTAGTCTGTTCTTAGCTGCCGTTATGCAAGGCATATTTAACCACAGAAAGAATTACATCCATCCACTTTGCATAGAAACATTTCCCCTCTGCTCTTTGTTATAATTCAAATTGAGTTTTATCTATAACATTGAACTTTTCTCTTTCTTCCCCATCCAGACCATGGGTTTTGTAGATAAGAAGCTAATGTGCACCTAGTACAATGCCTGACACATTACAGACCCCCAACAAATATGTGTGAATGAATGAAGGAGTTACTGAAAGGTTTTCTTTCTACAATTTTTGTGCTCAGTCTATAGCCAGGTTTGTGCTCATTATAATATTTTATGTAGCCTTCAAATTTTACCAAACCAAAACAATTTTTAAAACAATAAAATCATTAAATTTTTTTGTACAGCTGGCATGATATAACATCAGTGAAGTAAATATAAATATTGTAGAGTTGTAAGGAACTCTAAAACAAAACAAATTAGCAGTTTTTCGGTATAGAATCACAAAGCGTTTATGCCATTTGTATTGTTAGAAGATTAATACATTATAAGAAGAATGTAGCATGTTTTTGAGATGCTATTTCTCAATAGATACAGAAATAAAAGAAATCACACATAACTTTCATTCAGCCTTGAAAATTATTTTTGAAGTCAGAAGCCACATGTTTCCACTGTTAAAGAGAAATCCTTGAGAAAAATTTCCAGCAAAGAAACCGTTGACACAAGAGCTTTGGGTTAGTCCTTAGCCTTTGCTTGTTTAGATTAAGAAGCAATCTTGGCAGACCATTTACTGAAAGATTTCAATAGAGTCTTATTCTTTTTATGCCATCAAAACTTAAAGTGTCTGAATCTGTTTACTGGGAAGAGCAAAGAGCTCTTCTGTAAGACTGGGGCATGTGTTGTAATAGTTCCGGTGACTGATGGCTTATAACCTTGAGACTAGGAAAGGTTTTATACTTGTTAAAATGTATTGTAGAAAATTTTTTTATTCACTTAATGTTGAAAATGAAATTTACCAAGTGAAGCTGATTTTGCTTAATGTCTTGTTGACGATTCTGGACCATGACCCCCCATAATCTAGTTATGATTAAGTAAATCTAATGAAATTCTCCAAATTAAGAACATATATGACATTCGCTTGCAAAACTGTTACAAATATCTAACAGATTAACATTAAAACATAGTGTAAATTCTTATTCGCATAAAGATATATATCATTACTCATGGACTAAAATGGCATTCATGCATTGTCCGTTATTTTCAGCGAGGTAATACATAGGTATTTTTTTTTTTTGCTTTAAAAGGTTTACAACTAAAAATAGCATTGTCTCATTTATTCCAACCCCTCATCTACAACCCTCTTAAAATTCTTTTAAAATGAATACATCCATATTCATAAACAATAGACTATTTGCGTTTTCTTGACTTTTTATTTTTTACTAGTTTCCATTTATGCCACTTCTCTGTAAAACTTGTAAATGATTAAACCAAACTTTCATGGTATATGAATCTGACATCGTTTTTTTTTTAACATCTGAGCCTCATAGCATAGGAAATGATCCAATTTCCTTTACAAAAACCTTGTTTTTATCTTTTTAGGTACTTAATTTTCTATTAGTGCACGTTATGTCTAAACTCTCTCCCAAAGTTTTAAGTGTCCTTTCAGTGTAATCAAAAATATGAAATAAGTCATCAGTGTATGTTTGTGGGGTGTGTGTGTGTGTGTGTGTGTGTGTGTGTGTGTATTATTTCCCCTTGGGCCTTTTCTCTGAAGAAAAACCTCAGATCACTGCTCCGTCTTTCTCACCCAGCAGACTGCCAGCGCCCTGCACAGGGGTAGCTGGCACCTTCACCCCAGCCCCTCCATCAATCAGTGATCTCTTAACAGCACCTGCAGGCCCGGGCCTGGTCCAGGTGGAGAGAGGGGTTCCTCGTGCACGTGGACAGCCCAGCTGGGCTTGCCATGAGTGCTCTGCGGCTTCCGGTGTGTGCGGGGAGCAAGTGCCCATCCCCGGGGGTAGGAAGCTGGAGCACGGCCTGCGAGGTGCCCCACGCCAGGGGTGCGTCCCAACAGCAGAAGAATCAACCCGAGGCACGAGTGCTGCGGCCGCTCTTCCACGAGGAAGTCGGGTCTCGCGAGATCTCGGACGATCCACGGGGCCGCAGGGGAGAGCTGGGGCGGGAACACGTGGCCACACACGTGCAGGAAGGCCCAGCGTCGCAAATTCCGGTGCCAGGCGCCTGCCTCGCGCCACCGTCCGGAGATTCCCCAGGCCTCGTGGACGTCTCGCCCCTCGAACTCAGAGTCCTAGGGAGGTGGCACCTCGCCCCGAAGGCCGACCAGGTATTTTATGTAAGTGCCTCTATCTTCCTGCCTCTGCCCCCAAAATGGCCTTCGTGGAGCCCAGCGTTTCTAATTTCTAAGGGAGGGGTCGTGTTGTCGAGCTGTGGGGAACGACCCTGGAGGCCACCTGCCTCTTCCGCAGAATTTTAGCCTCCCCCCCAACCCCCCCCCACCCCCCACCCCCCCACTGCCTTACTCACACTTTGACCCTCAGGGACTCCTGGTGCCTCGAATTCCCAAACTCTTCAGATTTATCAGGGGTTTGCGGGCCGAAATAGACTCGGTTCTCCACACCTGCAGCGGAAAGCCGACCGTGAGCGCGTAGCTCCCTCTGCTCTGCAAAACCAGTTAGCTCACCATTTGTTTCCCGAGATCTGTTCTTATGTACTTCTTTTCTAACGTCGACTCTTGTATCGTTTTGGCCCATATACAGTTTGGCCTTCAAAGAAAATGCTTTATTGTCTCGGGGGAATTTCATAAAACACCCATGGCTTTTCTTCTCTCTCTGGGTTCCCTTTAAAACTGTGTGATACAAACTTACAAGTACAGGTCCTGCGGTAATGTCATGTTCTTGGCTGTGGTTTTGTTCCAACGTCGATGCGGGAGAAGAAATGGATGCTGGGCACTGGCCACCGTTTGTGTGGACTTTGCACGTCTCCCCACGTCTGAGTGGGTTTTCTCCCCGACTCTGGTTTCGTTCCACGTCCCACATTTGTGCACGGGAATTGAACTGGTCTTTCTAAAAATGTCCCAGTCTGAGGAGTGTGGGTGTGTGTGAGTGACCCCACGCATGTAAGGGTGTCCTGTCCCACCTGCACCCTGAGCTGTCAGGAGGAGCTCTGGCCACCAGTGACCCTGAACTGGAATAGGTAGGTTAGAAAATGGTTATCTTACTTGTTTTTATTACTTAAATGTACGTATAGCTCACATTTATTTTCACATTTAATATTAGGAGTGTTTTGGATTATTATTTGGAAGAGCCTATCATGTACCTGGCCAAGTGTCAGACATTGATGATTTCAGAAATACAAGATTTCTGTCAAATTAAGTGATTATTGATGTTTTAGTGGCTAGAAATGTGCAGTAGGAACTAAACACTTATTTATATCAGAAAGCCTCATAAAATTAATTTTGTTATACATAGTTTTGCTTAAAGTCAGTTTTCAAGAAACTTTTATGTTAAGGGAGGACTTACTGTTAGTTTCTATACTTTCCACTGGCTAGATAATATTCAGCTGTATTGCTATGCCTTACATTTTTTAAATAAAATCTCTGTTGTTAGTATTTAAGTTGCTCTTTTAAAGTAAATATGTTCAATAGTCATCCATAAAATTTGTTTGTGTTATCTTCTTCCAAGCACTGTTGCTATAGGTGTAATTTTATGTACCAAAATTTTAACTGTGGTAGTTCTGGGAGAAGAGTTCATAGTTTCTTGTATTTCATCATTTAACTATTTAAAGTTTCCAAATTTTCAACAATGAACATATATTTACATTTGTGACTTTAAAGAGAAAATCTATGCAATGCTATATTTAAACTAATTTAAGCCCCCAAAGGATAGACATTATTTTCACTGACTCACATTTAATCAAGTTCAGAGATAGGAAGTGGGAACTATTAAATAAGTAATTGGTTATTTCCAGGCACTGGTTCTTACCAAATGAAGAGATACATGTGCAATATCAGCATGCACGGTGTTCTGGACTAAATAGACGACACATAAACGATGACTCTGCAACCTCATGATCACTCTCTCTCTGAAATTTCATGAACTCAGAGGAAAGTATGCAGCAATCAATACACTGAACAACATTTACTAATATGCCATTAATGATGAAAAATGTTAAGAAAGTTTTGATTTGAAGTATGTTCATGAATATGAGTTCTAGGGTGTTTATGGCAGTTTTGTAAGATAAACTACATTTAATTTCTTTGAAAATAGTATTTAGGAACCTCAAAAACCATCTCTAGTCAAGAGATTTTAAAAGGTAGAAATCAACTGTTAAAACTTGTTCACTATCAAAATGATGAATATGTTAATATTTAAGTTGCTCTTACAATGTATTGCTATTTATGACATAGTATATATTTTGTATAATATACTATGTGTATTATATATAATATTTCTTTAGTACCTTGTGTTCTACATCTAAGAATGCTGGCTTCATCCCATCAAAAGCAAAACAAATTCTTCTACCCCTTGTTTGGTTCCTATAAATCATATCCCATTAAGCTTGCAAATATCTTCTTTTAAAATTTTTCATTTCTGTTTAAAGTATGTATATTTTGATAATTCTATTTCTATGTAAAATTATTTTGCTCTTTAATCTTCCAAAGCATTTCTGAAACTTAGCATGCTAACTTATTATTCTGTATGTTCCTCATGAGTCCACTGGCTTCCTGAGGGCCAGAAATTTCTGTAAATATTTTTTGTCCTCTATGTACAATATAGTGTCTTATTCACTCATTCAGCAGATATTTATTGAGCTTATGATATACCAGACCAAGTGTAAGACATAGGTGGTCTCAGAAATATGGCAATTCTGGCAAATGATTATTGAAGGTGAATTTATAAATTTATGATTGTCTTTCCTAAGGTTGAATGCAAAAAGAGGCATCAGTACAGACTAGCTTTTACTGCAGGACAAACAAAAACGATATTTAAATATATATATAATTTTGAAATGTATATTGGAGGTCAAATATTTAACATTCACATGATAGGAGTTAAGAATTGATTTTCACAGAAAACTTAAATGCTAGATATAGATAAAAGAAGGAACACATCATCAATTATAAACCCATCTTGAAATGAGAGAATGCATTTTTTTCCCCACATGGAACAGCATTAGTAGGCCTAAGCAAGCATTAGTCTATAATCTTTCTCCTTGCTTTACAGTATAGCTCAGATATTCACAATAAGAGTTCATTTTGAATTTTTCTGTGTTGCTCATTTTCCACTTGGGGATCCATTTCTCATCCATTTGTCCAAAACTGTAAGTAGCAGATAAAGAATTGAATATAGCAAATGTGTCTACAGCCAATTCAAAATTGCCTCTCATCCATTTATGAGCAACACATAAATAACAAAGGAGACATTAAAAAGTTCACTTTTTCTCTTCTTTCTCTGAAATATCTTTTCCACTGAAAGAAATAGTTCGAAATGATTGTCTATTCAGCAGCCCTATAATAGCTGTGAGAATGTGATTGTCATTTACCTCCCAGAAGTTCAGTGTCCCCATGAGATAGAATATTTTCTGTAGATAAAATAGAATCTTTCTGGGTTTCTTGATTCACTTTTTCTTCATGAAAATCAATTCTTAACCCCTTGGTTTTTTAATGTGCCTGCATTAAAGAAGCTGAGTACCTCAGGCACATTCCAATTTTTTGATTGCAACTTCCAGACCAAGTAGGCAAAACGTTTCCTTTTGAGAAAGGACTTGGTGATTTCAGTACCTGGAGGAAAACTAAATCAAAAATGGAAGCTCAAGGGAAACCAAATGCATTAAAGATTATATTTTTCAGTACTTAGAACTACTTCTTCAACTGACCATAAATAAGATTTTATTTTTTCAGTTTTAGACATTTTGTTTTCAATGCTTTTAATTTCCTATGGATATTGTTAGCTTGTCAAAATCTCATGGGACTTTAAATCTGCTTGCAGTAGATTTAAAATGTTGAAAACTAACCCAGAGATCTGGTTTAAATCACTGGTAAGATAGTGTTTCGGCATAATTAGCAATTTGTAAATTCAGAAAGAGTAAGAGAGCTCACCATTGCAATATAGTTAGAATTTTCTCCCAGTACTCTTGTTTTTTTCTTTTAATTTTAGTCTTCCATAAATGTCATGAAAAAAGTAACACATGCATCATATTTTGCCTCCATTCTTTTTTAAAAGTTGAATGATAATAAATAGAATGGGGGGAATCTTAATAATCTGTGTGTGTGACAGCATTACAGATGTAATAATGGAAAGCCGTTCTCCTGTTGCCTTTTCGCCCAAACTGGGTTGAAATAGAATTTAAGCTTAATGGATATTGTAAAATTTTCTTTTATTTTGACTTATCACATTCAATTTTTTTGGGGGGGAACCTAGACAACTGCTAATAGGCATATCATATTTAATTGTTATTTTCTATACTAGTTGACCTAACAATGTCATTCTTATTCCTTAAGGTAGAAAATAAAGATCTATTATTGTGATTCTTCTATAATTTGCTCTCCCCCCAGAGATTACATGCTTAAAATTTTCATGTCAGATAAAAAGATTTATGGTTTGGTATTTTTTTCTTAATTTTAGAATGGCAGTTCTAAAATTATAATATCATAATTTTTTTGGTCTAAGTTAGAAAGTGATAATTAAATATTCAATTTTAGTCATTATATCTTAATGAAATGTTGATGGCTTCCCCATTTCTAGGGATGTTGGTTGACATCATCTGAAATTTAGGTAGGATAGTTTATATTTAAATAATTTCTCTTCTGTTTAAAATATCTAATTTTCTGTTTAAAATTCTCCATTTACATTTCAAATGATTTTTAACTGCATGGTAGTTGAAAATAGGAGTATAAAAAAAAAACTATTGTAATTATTTTACCTGTTTATTTTTAATGACCCTTTTTTTGGAGATTAGTCAAGAATTTAGGTCTCTTCTATAGATAATATTTTATATACAATTGATGAGATTTCAAAATGCCTATCAGTTTGAGAGATTTGAAGTATAAGCTTTTATTTATTTATTTTGCTATTTATGCAAAAGAAAGTATTAAAAGGTAGCTTCTTTATTGGTACCAATATAAATTAAAACAATGACTGTTATATTAGTATCTCCTTATATTTTAATACTTTAATTTTAACATTTATCATTTTTATCTTGTCCATTAAGTATTTGATTAAAATCAAATCGACTATCAAAGCCCAAAATAGAGCTTTGTGGCACAAAACTAGATAACCTCCATATCATCTACCATTGTTAATAATGAATATTATAAAGCTTTATTTGTAAATCTCCTTAACTACATTTGTAATTGGTGAACCTTGGGCAACATATTCTCCAAATTATTGTGGCATTCTTCTCAAAAGCTGCTGATCTATTAAGGAAGTCTTCCCTGAAAAGAAGATAGTTGAACAAAACAAAATGACAGGATCTTGAGGCAGGAGTTTACAGGGAGAGACATACATCTGGCATGATCATGAAGAGGCCAGCATAGCTGGAAACAGAGTAAAAATGGAGTAGTTTTAGAAGATGACATCAGAGATGTGAGGGCAGACTTTGGAGATCTTTCAGGGCTTTATAGATCATTGTGAGGATTTTATATTTTATTTCGTGTACAATGAAAAACCATTGGAGATTTATTCTGTTATTTATTGATGAGGAGTGATATGATCTGATTCATTATTTTTTGCACTAAGGTGGTAGCAGTGAAGTGGTGAGTAGTAGTCATTTTCTAATGCAACAAATAGGACCAATGGATACACAAAAGTACTAAATTTTAAAATTTTAATTTAAAAGCTATAGACTTTATATAAAAAAGTAAACCAAAACAGCTACAACTGAATGGATGAAGAAAGATATGCTAAAAGAAATAAAGCAGGGTTTAGAAAAAATTGAATTTAATTTATAAAGCCTTGTTTTGATCAAGAATACAAGATTTGAAGACCAAGAGTGAAATATATACTAAAGCTAAACTGCTATAAATTTTATAAGCCAAAAGAGCTGTTTGAAATACAAGGAGGATGTATATAGGAAGTTTGATAAACTTCTCTTATTATATGGTGTTTTTTCCCATCCCAGTAAAATATATCAGCTGCTCATCCAAAAACCTAAGAGTCCCCATCATTCTTTCCCGCGCCTCCCCCTTGCATTTCATCATTATGGCTTGATGGTTCAACCATCAAACTGAATCTTAAATGCTTCCACTTTATTCTTTCTCCACCACTAACAAGCTAGTTCAGGCTAACATCATCTTTCATCTGGACTTCTGCAGTGCCTCCAAACTGGCCTTTCTTTCTTGCATCCACTTTTGAACACCTATAATACATTATCTTCATAACAGCTAGACTAATCTTTTGAAAGCATTAATCAAACCATGTCGAATCGTTTGCTTCAAATCTCTATGACTTCCCATTTCACCTAAAATAAAATCCATAAATCTTACAGTAACATACAATTTTCTACATGATCTAGTCCCTCCCTATATCTTTAATCATATCTATTGACAGTCTCACCTACATGGGAGTATAGGGTGAAAAAATTGTTTTAAGTTTTAATCCACTGAACCAAAAGAATGGCCAATGGAATATTATCTGTCGAGGATGTTCAACAAAGTTTTGATAGACAAAGTATTAGCATTTGTTTGTATCACATTTATGTTTTATTTGTATTGTATCTGTATTTTTAACTGACTTAGCAGAGAAAGCTCAGTTACAAAGGCTGCAGGACAGACACTGACACATGGGCAGTGATGTTTTCCCCTGCCTCAGAAATTTAGAACTTGGAGGCACAAGGATAGCAAAAGACAGGAGTAAGAAGAGGCTGAATAATGGAGTATTGATAGAAATTCTATTTATGGCATATATATAAATATAAACATATATGTATACACACTATATATACACACAGCAAGGAACATTGTTGTGGATTTTCAAGACCTCATGTATAAATAGGAAACTGTAGTGTCAAATCAAAAATTTCACTGGTCACAGTTAAACAGATAAGGAAGACATTATTCAAAGCTATTGCCATGGGGGAGAGAGACGAGAACTAGGTCTTACCTATACTTCATAGAAACAAAGGGATGCAGAAATTTTAAGAGCTGGCTTTGGGATATCTAGACCTTCAGTGTTAGTTACTAATTGGTTTGACCCAAAGTTAAAGTAAATTTTCTTTTATCATCATCACAGAGGGTAATCACCCCAAGTCACGACAAGTACATATGTATTTACAAAGTACACTCCCTTTCTACATGATAGGGTTTGAATTTTTCAATTTTCTAAAATTGAAACATTTTTAAAACATATTTTTTAAATTGTAGTTACATGGCATATGAATACTTAATAAAATGTTCCATTTCCTTCAATAAAATAATATATTTTGAATTTATAATTGCTTATGCTACTTTATCAAGTATAAGCTAGGTCCTTTTGGATGAGGTGCTGAACCAAATACTTTATTTGCAATTTTATGTATCTGGTTATTGAGAAGAATCCTTCACAGACTACGTTATGGTCTGTACATTACAAAACTTTTTTCTTTAAAACCTAGTAGGAGTGGTGCCAAGTTCCATAGGACCTGTGATTCTATAATCCATATCATACTGCTGTGTATATTGGCAAAGTGGATAAAAGAAGCAATTCCAATGTTACCAGGAATGAGGAAAAGTATAGAAAGGAAGCAGGAATAAGAGGATGGTTATAGCACACTGTGCTTAAAATATATATTTTTGCAATTTATACAAAAATACCTGATAAAAGAATTTCATTATAAGACCCCTTGTAGGGTTTTTAACAGGCTCTGTGAGGGTCTTAAACTTCATTTTCTTCTATCTCTATCCATCTTTGTATATCAGAATACAGAAAGAAAGATAAAACAATTTTGAAAGCCTAGGTCAACAAGTAGTTTTATTATAACATTAAGACAGAATATGCACAAAAGATATATGCACAGTTCCCCCTCAAAGCATTTATCTTTCTCCGAAACAGCCATCAGATCACGTCCTTCCAGAGTCTTGTTCCCTCTTCGTCTTTGAACTTTTTGATGCCTGGGAAAATGTTTCTGATCCCTAGCTTTTGTCTCTACTTCCCCTCTGATTTCTCCACTTTGCTTATTAAACCTACATGGTCCAGAAGTTTGGATTCTGATCTCAGCTGTCCCTCTTGCCAGTTCACATTTTCATAACCATACTTTTGAAACCTGCCAGTTTAGACATATTCTCTAAAGTTCTAAAATGGGGCTAGAAATATTCTTGTGTTGGTCAATCACAATTCCTTTTGGCAAAAAATCTAAATTTCTTATTCTATATTTCAATGATCTTATACTAAAGTTGTTGAATTGAAACTCTTGTGAACTTTGAGCCTCTTTTTCTTAATCTATTCCTTAAGAGAATTGCCATGCACCCAACAACTTTCTGTAATAATTACATTATCTGAGGGTGCATTTACAGTCTTGCTTATTTTGCCATTCTTTTTTCAGGAAACTCTTTTTCATACCATTTAAAAAGGGCATTTAGAATAACAGACTGAAGATGTTCAATACATTATTATTATATCTTTAGTAAATTTTTTTCCTATGTGGATGCTTTAGAATTTCTAAATATACAAATATTTATCTTCACAGCACCTTTTAAAAGGAAATGCAAACACATATGTTTATTGTAAATGACAGGACTCTGAGGTGATGGCAGATCTGTACTGATGGTGTAAAACTATATTCAGTGGAATATGAAATTACTTCTTGTGAATTTCTTGGAATTGAACACACCAAAGAATTTTTAAGCTCTCAAGTTTGGTTTCAACTAACGTAGTGTCTATGTAGAATAAGACATTATGAATAGTCAATGCTATTTTAGATCTGAGTAATCAATAAAAGATAATGAAGGAAGAGTCATAATATAAGTGGTCTTCTTGCTGCTCAATAAGATATAAAACTCAAAGATCAATATGAGAGTTCTTCTATTTTTGTGCGTGGACCTTTCACCTTCTCTGACATGTTATATAACTCTCATGTTTAATCTCTTTATATACATCCTGTTGGTTCTGCTTCTCTGGAGAAACCTGACTGATAACATTCACTTACGCTAGTTTTTAGAGAAGGTGATAGATATACTATCCATTTTTAGAAAAGTTGATAGATATACTATCTTAGAGGATTGTTAGATCCTCTATCTTAGAGGATTGTTAGATAGGTAAAACAAGATGAAACACAAAGCTTTGGATAAACCTGGCATTTGGTATTTAGTCAATAAATGCTAGCTATTAGATATTTTTGCTTTTTCTTCCTTTTCCAGAAAGTAGAAGAAGTAGGGGATAATAACTTTCATATAGGTTTATAATGAAGGTGAAAATGTACATTTGTAATGAGCATAAAATAATGTTATGCATCATAAATGATTAAACATTATATTCTTGCTGAACGAAATCTTTATTTATTAATTTTATTCATTGTCCCTCCCTCCAAAGTGGCTGTTGAACTTGCTGAATGTGTTAATAGAGATTCATATTTTAAAAATCCAGACCAAGTACAGAACCTGAACCAAAGTGGCAGATGCTGAAGAAACAGTCTCAACTCCGTTATTAAAATCAGCACATAACAGAAAATTGACATTGAAAAAGTTAACTGCAAGATACAAAACATGGTAAATAAGCTATAACAAACATAATCAGACCCAAAGCTTGGAAATGTTAAGTGAAATGTAAATTTGGATAGCTGTAACTGCCAGTTTGCTTTGGAGTTAATTGAAATGAATAAACTGCTCAGAGGCAGTTAAAGGGCTGGGGCAGTGTATCTCTTCTTTTTTTAAAAATAGCTAAAGTTCTATATTTCTAATATTAACAATGGTTGTGAACTATAAGAATTATCAATGTCATTTTGAAGAGAAGGGTTTGTTATTAGCAGTAGTAAGTCAGTTTACCACGGATCATTTTTCAGTGTTAAAATATGGAAATAAAAATGAAGAGTGATAGAGCTCAACTATACATTGTTTCTGATTTTCACTGATAGCTTTATAGAATCTACTACTATTATGATACTGCCATATAATCTTTGGTATGAGACTTCCAGATAAAATGAACTCTCATTTCATTTGTTTTTCTTAAAAGTTCTGCATAGATAGGAAGAGGCTTTGCAATCTTACTTCCTGCTTTGAAATAAAATTGTATTAATTTATAATTTAACACACAATGATTTCTTCTAGTGTTTAATAAAATGGCATCAAGGGTAATTGCTATTTTTTTTTCTCCTAAAATCGGGATGTCATATTGAATGGAAGTACGGTGGGCACATTTTACATTTTGAAATGTATGCTTTGCTGGAGCAGAATGAATGTGACCAATGTAATGGAAATGCTACCCTAATGGCTCATTAAACCTGGAAGAGCACATAAATGAAAAAAAAATTACATATATTTTTAAGCAACTGAAAGAGGCAAAAAACTATATGTAGGAGAAAAAATGAAATCATACTTCTTTACATAAAAATTCTTACATCTGGAAGAGAATTGTTTAAACAGGAACTTGACTGTAGGATTCCTACTGTTGGAGAAGATAGTTTTCTTTTATAATTGATGGATCTAGTGAACTTTTAAATATTTTATTTCTAAATCTGTGTCTTTTCACATTGTTTCTGTACCTTTTTGTTTTTTCATACAAAGATCTTTAAATGATCAATATTTTCTTTTATAACGAGTGTATATTGCTCTCAAAAAAATCCTTCTCTGTTTAGATGTCAAAAAGATACTCTCTGGTGTCATCTAGAATTTAAAAACATCACTTACACAACCTTAATTCACCTGATTCATATGCATATGAAATGTAAGTCTAGCTTTACTTTTTTCATCTATATGTATCAAATTGTTTGAGAAAACTTTATTGAATCATTCATTATATTTTCAATGATTTGTAGTATCACTTCTATGTAACTATATAAAGCTCTCCAGTGTCAGCCCAAGGAGGGGAGAAGTAGTTCCCAATCTTTTATAGAAGGAAATGAAATGGAGATTTTAAATCTCTAGTAGCTTAACCTTTATTGAGAATTCTATTTTTTGTGAGTTGACCTATCACCTGTTATATAACTTTATTGGCACCTGAATTGTGAAAGTGGTTACCTGCTCTGACACAATTTATACAGGGTCCCACATGAACAAATTGTTAATATAGTTTTAGTCTTATCTCCTACCATTATCATTGACCCCCATTGTGTTGTCAAAAGTTGGTCTGACTCTCATTCAACTCTAGATTACTTGGCGTTGTTGCCAAGAGATATTTCCTTTTAGTAGCTAGTAATATTCATCTTTTTTTTTTTTTTTGCTGTATCTTACCTGTATCCAACAGGAATTAAATCTCTTTATCCACATAGTTGTAGGATTTCCTTCAAAAGCTGTCTACAATTCTTTTGGCACCGACATATGCCAACACAAAGCATCTGGAAAAGACACTGGGAAAAAATCTTATTTTCCAACTAGAAAAGTGTTTTTGTACAAACTTTGAGCTACTTGAACCACAGTCACTCTCTAGGGTACACTAGGCGATGGGCATTGTTTTAAATTAACAAGACAATTTTAAATATGAAAACTTTATTAAGTGTATTATAAAAGCATACATTTTAGAATAACCCTAGAGATAATTATTTAAAGGCATTTAATGTTTTTTTAAATGCATTTTTTCTTTACTGTTCTTTATTGAAAGAGATCTGTGGAACTTAGAATAATTCTGTTAAATCAAATATTTAACTTTTTATTTTTGTTTTGCTTTTCCATTAGCAGTTCAATTTATATGGTGTGGAATATGAGAGATAAATCTGATGGAGATTCATCAACACACAGCCTCTGGCAGTGAACATGGATACTCAATATTAAATATATAAGTCATCTCAGTGAATAGTAGTTAATAGGTTGATAATCCACATGTTATAGAACACTGGCCATAATTGATAGGTCTCTATCCCATGTTATTAAGTATAGGTCTTTCTTTCCCCAAGCAGTAAATGCAATTAAATCTGAAAAAAAATTTGTTTAAGTGTGCCCATAGCTGTGGAATAAATGTACAAATGAGTTTAAAGTTTTCCAGGCCATAGAAAAGGAAGTAAAGTTTATTGCTTACACAGCCAGGGAAAAGGAGAGTGATGGCATCGATGGCATCTTTGTGGCAGACAGTGAGAGATGATTCAAGGGCCATAGAAAGTCACCAAGAAAGAATTAGAACAGTTAATAATGAGTCGATGGATTTATATCTGTGTACCCAAAGCCAAGCAGTATTTTTTATATTTTGTGTGTGATTGAATGAAATTTTCAAGAATAATTTTGGATATACAGAGTTTATACTTAGGCACAGCCATTAGAATCTAGCCTGAATTTGATATATAATTTTACTGTATAAACATATTTTTGAAATTGTTTATTTATTTGGCTTCTGCCACATGGTTCTGTCAGAGAAGAATTAGGGAGCAACCAGAAACTAGCATTTACTGGATTTCTAACCTATGCCAAATGAGGTTTGCAGTTAGCTCATTCAGGTGCATCTAACTTTATGAGGAGTAGGAATAAACATACTTCATTGAGAAAGTAATATTTGGTCTCTCTCTAGAAGTACAAGTTGAAATTATCCAGATGGATGAAGGGCGTAAGCAAAATTATGTGAGGACATACTTTTATTTGCAATCATCATGTATAAAACACAGAGGAAATTGTATATCAGACAGTTTTTTGTTGCCTACTGATGCTTTCATTTTTCTTCACAGCACATTTTTCTGTATTTTAAATGATTACCTCAGTTATTGTCATCTGTCTTATACATTCTCAGTATTTAGACTGTTGCATGGTACACAGTAAAATTAAAATTAACTGGATGAATGAAAAAGCTTCTGTAGGCTTTTAAAATAAGCTTAAATTTAGAAATCCTGTCCTCATTATTTTTCTTAGTTTAACTTAACACTGATAAGATTGCCTTTTCTATTGTATCCTGTGTCTTTCCCCAAGATTTTAATGGTTCTTTGGATCAGGAACATGATTTTATAATCTAAAAAGAGAAAGGACAATTGCTCCCATTGCTATGACTACTCAAAGTGGGACATGTAATCCAGAGTCAAGATGACAAAGCAAAACTATTACGAAAAAGAAATGTGTGTGTGTGTGTGTGTGTGTGTGTGTGTGTGTGTGTGTGTGTGTACACACACATACATACATACATGCACGCACGCACTGGAATCTGATTTCCAGACAGGGTGTAAATTGGGAGATCATAAGGTAAAGCATAGGGCTCAAGAAGCATAAGGTCAGATGCACAGAATACGTGGCTTCAGTTATTAAGCTGAGGTTAAGGTGGCAGTTACTGGGGAGAGATGGGGATACAAGCTTCAAAAGAGGAAAGGAAAAGGTGTCCTCTGGAAAGCAAGGGATTCAAAACTTCATTGTCGCGTGGTGTTTCTTTTCCTCTTTATCCTGGGTCACAGGTTGTCCACTTTCATATATTCTCATGTCACTTTTCGGGACATCTTATTCTCCTGCCATCCACTGTTAACACACTGCTACTTTTCTCCAGGAATTAGTCGTTGGGGGTCCAGGGATTGTCATGGCCTCTTTTCTTGCCAGTCTTCCAGGTTACACCTAACTCCTAGCTCATCCCCTTGCCTCAGTTTTTTCTTTCCTTTCACTAAGAGCTCGCCTAACTTCTATTGCCCTTCCTGGGGAAATTGGAAAAATAATGAACAGTTTATTTATCTCCCTGATGTCTATATATAATATTTATTAATCCAATTCAGGTCCAAAATAAACATCTTTACCTTTGCAAATAGTCACTGTTTTTTTTTTTTTTTGATATATATTCTTATTATTTATTCTGGGAATGTGCATTTTTTTCAGTATTGGCCAATTATGGTCTTGGTAGCTGCCTCTGAAAGGGAGGGCAGAGACTGAGAAATCCTCTTAGGCCGGCTCTGAGCTTCCCGTACTTGTCTGTGCAGTGCCCCTATTGATTACACTTGGCCTGTGGCTTTTCTTTTTATAGAGTTCATAGTGGTCATTTGAATTATGGGACAGTATTCAGAAAAAATAACTTTCTTTACTGCAGTTTCTACAATTGTTAAGAAAAAGCTGCAGCAATTATGTCATACAATGGGTGTAAGGATTTAGTCAAAAGTTATCAACAATCTGAGACCATAGATAAAAATTTTAATGAAAAGAATACTGTTCTTCAATCACTACAAATATTAGGCAAATCCCTACATGCAAGAAAATGAACTGTTATTCTTTCAAACTCTCAGTTCAGTAAGTCCCTCAGTTTAGTAATGGAATGTCAGCCAATTCCAGGCTAATTATCTCCAGAGTTTGAATGTGATATATATTTTTTCCTTTAAAAAAATTATATCACATTGAGTACCCTTGTCATAAACATACTGAACATGTGGATCGCCTTTTATTTTTGACCTCCAGCTGTGAGAGTGTTATCATTCTGTGACTGAGCAATTGCCGAAAGCATGCTAAGGGCACCTCTAGCTACTCTTTTTGAATTCTTTGTCTTTTTTAAATGGGCAGCTCTCACCCACTCATTCTCTGGGTGTTGCATTTAGAATGATTGGTTTTCCTCACAATTATTTTAGACAATTACATTTATCATGAGAAATTAATCCTTGAGGGATCAATGATGCATGTTTTTCTCCAGCCCACAGGAACAAAACTATTATTCATGTTCCACTTGACATGAGTGACCTGTGAACCCATTTATATTCTCATTTCCTTGCTGACAGTAGCATGAATACAATTGTCAATCAGCCAGTAGTGACCCCTGCAGGCACATTAACTGAGTCTTGGGGAGCATTGTAGATGCTATAATGAGTGCAACCACTAGTATAGGTGTAGGAACCTAAATAACCTTAGGGTGATGTGTATACCTATGCGAGGTGAACAGTACGAACCTCTGTGACATAGATTTGAGAGGTAAAGATAAAAGAAGTAAAGATAACTGAGGAGAGGAGAGTTTGTTATCAGAAGTTTTCTATTTTCTGAGGAGAGATCTCTTATCTCTTGACAACCTCTACCCTGAAAGCAGTTTTGGTAACATTTTGCACTATGTTCCAGTTGCTGCCTCTCTGTCCCATTCACTATATTCTATGATATACCATGCAACTCCTCATCCAGAATACTTTAATAGGAATGTGCATAGTGTCATAATAGTGGAATGACAGGAAGCTGATGTCATTAAAATAGGAAATGTTTCTAATGCTGAGCACAGCCAAGGCCCTGGGAATGGGGACATGCATAAGACACAGGACACTGTTTTCAAGGTGCTCACGGTCTGGTAGGAAGTTGCAGGATGATCTCATCCTCTGAAAATGAAAAATGAATCATTCTCAGGGAATGGGCTAAATTTGACTTCTGAAATCACTGTGGTGCCTAGAATTACAGGCTGTGGCACCGCTACAGACTTGGAGCAGCTAATGAGCTGTTTGAGATCACAGAGAATCTTAGGCAAGCAAAAGACAATGCACATTGTCTCAGCCAACATGTAAAATGAATTATACAATTATGAAGTGCTTACTTATGAAACCTGTTTAGATGATGCTAACCATATTTTACTTAGATTTTAGAAAATTATTCATTTGGTATAATTCATTTGTTAACATGAACTTTATCCTTACGTTTGAGATTCTTGAGGACAGTGATGTCCTATATTATTATCTGTATTCCAAGTGCATACTTCAGTGTCCCCTAAATGATAGATTTTTAGTAAAAAAAAAATAATTATTAAACAAATTAGAGAATGAATACCATAGAGATGTGTTTTGTGAACTTTAAACAAAACACATATCGCATTGTTACTGCTGAAGATCCTGGTGTTACAAATGCACCTGCCAACCTGAACTTGAATCTGAGTCCAAAAACCTCACTCTGAGCAAGAAATGCTTGAGATGATGTGGGCTTGAAGGTTTTAAAGGTCACGAATAATGCAGTCTGCATCAACTGCTCTGGGTAAAAATGAAGATGAACTAAGAGGCGAAAGACTACAGTGAATGTTAACATTATAGAAAATTTAATTAAAAGATATCTCACAGATAATGGACTTCACGATTTCCGACCCACCCCCAACTGTACTCCCTAGATCAGTAGTATCAAGTATTTTGAAGGAAGACAGGAATGTTTCTAAAATCAAAAAGGTGAGCATGTAGGTTGCACTTAATGATAGTTTTCAGGAGAAACAGTGTGAACATGCAAAGTGCTCTGTGTGGGAGCGAGCCATGGACTGGACAGAGGATTCCAGACCTCACCAAAGGGGCATTGATGAGAAATTGTTCCTAAAGAAGCCGTTTGGCTACCATAAGAAAAATAAGGCAATTTCAAAATCAAGAACCCAAATGAAACAAAAGTGATGAAGTAAAAGTTTCATTTCTCTAAAATCTATCTATTCCTATTTTTAATTTGATAATTAACTGTCATTATGATTCGTATATTCACTTGTACTTCTCTTTGTTGGAAAGGTAATTTCTGTATCCCAAATTGCATGTACCTGCTCTTGCATTAGACAGTGAAATTTAGTCAGTGTCAGAAAATCTTTGTTAGAAGAAAGAAAAATGCCCTAAGCATTTTATTAGTCATTTAACTTTCTTATTTTCAAGATGTTTTATATTCTGCTTCAAGATCCATGATGTAGTTTTCGCTTCAGTCTTGCTTTTATATCTCATATAGATAGATTAACATTGTATTCCCTTTTAACCTGTTTATTTTAGAGAATTGAATGTAATGTCTTAAACAGTAATGCAATTCATTTAGATTTTTTGCAAACACAGCATATAGTGCCTAAATATATTCATCCAAGTTTAAAACAGGGTAGGTAAATATAAACATGTTGAAAAACTGATTTAATGTTTAATATCTATTTAGGTTTTTAAAATTGTTTTTATATTGTCCTGAGGCATCACTAAACAATTAAAACATTGCTCTCAGATCAAGCTGCCTTGGATATTATACAGTTTATGGAAGCTGAATAGCTCCACGCAGTAGGATTCTGATTTGCAAAGAAACAATCTGAAAGCTCATCTTCTCAGGCAGGGAGACACTGGTTTATTTATTTCACTGTATTAGGTAAGACAGGATAATTTCTTATGTTGAATTGTTGCCTGTTGGAAGATTAGAAAATTCTGAGGAAGAGGGCTCTGAACAACAAGTCATCTTATTGCACTGATCACCAGCAGTAGAGGCTGTAAATGAAAAACTCCATGATCTTCATCTTGATTTATTAAGGTCCATTTGAAATCCAAATCAGACTTAGAAACTCTCTCCACAGCGTCAGCCCACTGTTCTGAATTAAAATAACTTCTAAGTGGTTTTATTATGAGTATTGTCATCTCAGTCAAGACCAAAACCTTAGTGAACAATTTGTAAAACAATAGAGCTTACTGTGAAATGTTACTAAAATACCCAAATTTCTTATCATTGTCATTTAACGAAATATCTGTTTCTGCAAATGATAACATGCAACTGTTTTATTTCAGTTTGTCTTTAAAACTGTTTTCTTTACATTTAATCCCCAGACATCTTAATAGAAGACAGTAAAACCCTAAAACAAAGCTGTCCACTGAACGCAGTTTTTTCAGTACCAAGAGCAGGCAGGTTCCTTAGCGACAGCCTCGGTTAGCGTCTTGCACTAAACCGATGAGTTGCTATTAAGATAAACCAGATGATTACCTTTAGTGTTAATATACTTTAAACCTGGAATTCAGTTCTAAAAAGAATTTTTTTTTTTTCTGTGAGGTTAAAAAGAGTTTGGAGCAAGTTTTAAATTTTAAATATTTTCCGAATCTTTTTTTCATGTACAGCAGGGGTCCACAGACACTGTAAAGGGCTAGATATAAAAATTGTAGGCTTTATGGCCAAGTGATCAGTCTCTGTCTCAATACTCAACTCTCATTGTGGCATGAGAGAGGCCCTGGACAGTACCTAAACAAATAGGTGTGACTCTGTTCCGGAAAAAAACGTTATTTACAAAAACAAGTAAGTGGTCAGATTGGGTTTGGGTGCCACACTTTGCCAACTCCTAATGTACAGCATTGTGTTGAGTTATTTAGGAGATAAAATTATAAAAGAGGCTATGGAGAACCATTACGTAGTGCTCACCCAAATTTTGTTAGAGGGCTAATGATTAAGAAGCAATAATGAATAAGGATGCAAATAGGTAATCCATGTATCAAGGAATCCACACCTTTGAGTACAAATCGTGTATCATTTGCATCAGTACACATAAGGCAGTGCTTTTGAAAACAATGTACTAGACCAGCAGGAATTTCAGTCTTCCAGGTATCACCTCCCAAATATTTTTCATGGTGGCTTAGAGCTACCCATGTGACTCTGGCGCTCATGGCGCCACCTCTGCTAGTGAACTGGAAGTGCATGTTTCCTTCTGTAGGGGAGCGCCACAATTTCTGCTCCCAGGTGCTGGAAGTCACTCAAGTTGGGGCTAATGATGGAGGTGGAAATCATTGTCATTTGTCTTGTAAAAAGTGTCTGTTTAAGCCTTATCAATCTTTCTCTTACTCCCTGTGGTTTTAGTGTAGCCTGCACAGAGTAGAGCAGGAAGAGGTATTCTGGTGAACCCGAATGGGAGAGTGTTCTAAACCTTGGTGGATGCTCAATCAGGGACACAAATTATCTGTGCCCAAAGGGTTGCCACTCTTACCTGTGTAGGTTTTCACTTAGACACCCACACTTACATGCAAATTCATACATGATGTGGACATATCCCGCCAGAGAGCATCCAGGGTCAGGGTGTGTCCAGAAACTCCTGCCTCTGACCCAGGCTTGAAGTTTAGTTTGGTTCTTCAGTCCAAACACCTTTAATATCTTCTGCTGCAAGCTGGTCTTGGTTTGGGGCCGCTTAATCCAACTGACAAGTATTTGTGTCTCAGGCCACCATGCAGGCTTTAGTCCCAGCCACTGTTCCTGCACAGGTGAGATTCTTAGGCCCCTGTGTTAATGAGTGCAAGCAAATATATATGGGAGTTGGGCGGGAGGTGGGGGACACCCACTCCCAATTCTGTAATGCAGATATGTTCTGGAAAGGATGGTGCCCAAGTACTCACCAGCAGGGCTTGAGCACCCAATCAACCAGGACACAGCGGTCATAGAAAAACCGTTCGTCCGCTCTTGCGTCAGCAATGTCAGAACTCAATATCTAGTTCAGCCTAAATCTATTCTGTACTAAATAGTGTGAAAGAGCATTGTATAGACAGTCAAAACGTTCTAATTCAAAGGTAGAACCACTGTTCTACAAAATATGGTAACTGAAAAGTATATAATTACCTGCAGATGGAGCACAGACACTCTGAAGGAAATGCATTCAGTAGAACGTGTGTGAAATGCGCTCCAGGTAGGAAACCCATAGTAGCAGTTGCTGCTTGGCTGAAGAGAAAGAGAAGAATGATTCATAATCAAGCAGAATTAATATTTAGGGGTCATGAACCGTGTGACAGATAACCTGCTGAGTGCTTTTACATTGCATCTCATTTAATTTAATTCTCACAACAATTCTGTATGTAACAGATTGTTCTATAACTTTATTTGGCGGTAGGCCTGTAACGATATGAACTTTCCTCTTATGACCACTTTTGCCTTGTCCCAAAAGTTTTGATATGTTGTACCATCATTATCATTTGTTTCTATGTACCTCTTGATCTCCCTTTTTATTTCTTCTCTGACCCAGTTATTCTTCAGAAATATGTTGCTTAATCTCCATTTTTTTTTGTGGTTCTTTCTGCCTTTTTTTTTTCTTACAGTTGATGTCTAGTTTCAAAGCATTATGATCAGAGAATATAGTTGGTATGATTTCAACCGTCTTATATTTGCTGAGGCTATCTCTGTGTCAATCCTTGAGAATGTTCCATGTGCACTAGAGAAGAATGTGTAAGCAACTGTTTTGGGATGGAAGGCTCTGTAAATGTCAGTTATGTCCAGTTGGTCTAATGTATCATTTAAGGATGTTCTCTCCTTATTGATTTTCTGTTTGGATGGTCTTTGGATATCTTACAGTAGGGTATTTGGGTCACCCACTATGATAGTATTTTGGTCTGTTTCTCCCTTTAGTTCTGTTAATAATTGCTTTACATATTTCGGGGCTCCCTGATTGGGAGCATAGATATTCATAAGTGTTATGTCTTCTTGGTGCATGATTCCCTTTATCATTATGAAATGTCCCTCAGTACCTTTCTTTTACCTTTTTGATTTTGAAGTCTATTTCGTCTGATATTAGTACTGCTACTCCCACTTTTCTCTGAATGCCATTTGCTTGAAACATCATTTTCCACCTTTTCAGTTTGAGTCTGTATTTGTCTTTGGAACTGAGATGTGTCACCTGGAGGCAGCATATGATTGGATTGGGTTTTGTTTTTTGATCCAATCTGCAACTCTGTGCCTGTTATTGGTGAGTTCAGTCTATTTACATTTAGTCTGATTATTGAAACATGAGATCTTCTTACAGTCTTTTTATCTTTTGCTTTCTGGTAGCTCAGCGTTTCCATTACTTCCTTGTCCATGTGTTTCTGTTTCTTTATTTTGGTTGGCTTTTGTGAGTTTTCCCTCTGGTCCTCCTTGTTTTATGTTACATACTTCGGTTCTAAATCTTTGTCCTGTGGTTACCATTATTTCTTTTTCTTCCACATGAAAAATTACTTTAATAAAGCAACACACACACACAGGCTACACAAAAAGATATGGAATGTCTCATTTCTGGCAGCTTCTAGAACACTGCTCAGCCCCCTGAGCCATGCTGGAAACGCGTCCTGGCATGGGACTCTATAGCCTCCTAGGTGCTTCTCCAGTTTCCAGCCACATCTGAGCCACAGTGATCTCGCGAGATTGGGGAAGTTAAGGCTCGGAAAAGTTAGGAGATTGGGGAAATTGAGGCTCAGAAAAGTTAGGATGCCCCAAAGCCTAGCATCCTGGAAGAGAGGGAGCCTGGAGTCAGTCTACACCTCCTCACTCTGAAGCCTGTGCCTCCATTCCTGTTTTATAACTTAAAAGTAATTATGATTAATGCAAACCATAATATTAACTATCATCAACTGAACAACTACTATATAGTAGTTTTCATTTGCTAAAACTTTGTAAGAGCTTTTCAAGCTTGGCATTAGCATTCCAATTTTGTGGATGAAGACATTGAAGTCCAAAAGAGTACCCAAACGAGTCAACAGCAGAGCCAAAATTGAAATGCAGATGTATTTCATTTATACCTCTCACTCTTCCATGCCTTAGGATGACTCTTACCTCTTTTGCATGGCAACTGTAGGCCAGCCTGGGACATAAGGAAGATTGTCAGTAAATGTTCTTTGGATGAATAAAAGACTTCTGATATCATTATTCATCAAAAAAATAGTTGCTGCTAACCACATATGGTTATTTTCAAGGCTGTCCCCACCACAATATTACAATGATTGTTAGTGTGGATTATAAACTATTAAAACTTCAAGTGACCCTTTTAACAAGTACATATGCCAGGTCTTTACTCAAGTCACTGAGTCAATTCAAGTAGAGATGAAGTTAAAAGAGTGTCTATTGGAAAATGCATGAGATTTACAGCGTTATAGTTACAACATCAAATTAGATACACGATATGAATCTTTTAGAACCAAAGGAGAGCATTAGATAAATGGTTAACTATATCCCTTCATAGTTACCTTTCATTTTTCTCAGATTTGTCTAGCTGTCATCCATTTTTTTAAGAACAAGAATAGCACCTTTTCATCTCTCCCTTTACTAGTGGCCAGACTTAGAACAGTGCAGACTTAGAACATTTCCATTATCACTTAAAGTTCCATTGGCCAATGCTGGTTTAGAATGTAAAATAACTTCTTTATACTTAGTCAAAAGATGGTAAGTGCACCATAAAGCCATTATAGAAATACTTATTTTGAGCATAATTTAAACACATTAGAATATTATTTTGAGTTTGCCAAATACACATTAGAAGTCCTAAGCCTTCTGAGGTAGATTTTCCAGATTTTTTAGAGACACATAGATTAAGAAATAGAAGTTCAAATATAGTATTTAAAGATATATGGTAACTAGCAGAGAAACAAAAAATGGTATTTTAATCAAAAACTGAGAGAAGGGTGAGGGAATATATGAAGGAGATAGAGTAAGTGAGCTAAATTCCTTATCTTTCATGGCCCGAAGTCAAACATTTAATGTCTAAAGGGAGTGAATTAAGAAATTTATATACAGTTATTTCATCAGTGTTATGTGCACAACCAGAATAAAATCTGAAAATAAGAACCCTTAAAAATTCAATTTAAAAAATGGTGCCAAGTTTGTTGGAGATTTGTTAGTTCAAGTGGTGAATTAACTTTCAAAAAGTACAAAGGCCAGGGAAGAGAGAACTGTTGTTTATGATTCAACATAAAACTTGTGTGGAAAAATGAGTAAAGAATACTTTAGTTATACTTCCACCTTGGCGTTCATCACACACACATACTCTAGGCTAGAAGGAAGGAAAGAGATTCAGATGTCACTGATAACTATCCATAAATGAACACCCTGTAAGAATGACTAGAAAAGAAGAATACAAATGCAGGAGAATACTAGCAGTTAAGAGTCCAGGAGAGAATGAAAAAAAAACATAATTAAGGAGTGATATCCATGAAAGGACTCCCAGGAAGTGTTTGCTATCTTTGATGACATAATTATCATTTTTTTCACACGTGAACAATAGCACCCTTAATGAGAAAGATGGTGATAGAGTCAATGTTGACACTAAAGCTAAGATTGTTGAGTACCTAGCACGAAAGACTAAGCTATTTCATTTTATTTGACTTTTTTTTAATATAAATTGTTATATAACAAATTGTTACATATGAATTACAGAACTAGCAGTTTAAGTGGAATATTCTCATGAATACTATATTTTATGCTTTTAAAAATTTTAATTTATTCACATACTTATTTTGGTGAGCAAATGAAACCTGTAACTGTCAGATTTTTCATTGGCCAGATTTGCATATCTTTAAAAACTCAAATGAGGGGCCCTGTCAAATTGTGTGGGTTGATGTGGAATAGAAATAAGTAAATAAAACTCTAGGATAAAGATTTGTGTGGTACTACATGCACTGGGCACTTTTTTTTTAAAAGAGATTTAACACTGTGCAAAGAAATTGCATTTTTTGGAAAGATAAGATAGGAGCAAATACAGAAAAGGACTTAAATGACTTAAAGGGTTGAAGCAAAAAGGACATTCTCCTTGAAGTTTCTTCCTGTAGAATGACACCCCAGACCAGCTGTACTTCGGAGCTTTTTTTGTTAACCAAATTATTAATTTCTAGTTCACCTTTTGCAGATAGGAAATTTGGATCATCTTTGAAAATATGAATTTTATTTTTTAAAAACATTGAGTTATCTTTGCAGTATCAAAGCAGATCTATTGTACAAGGAGCTTGTCATTTCATTACTGCACTGGAAGTGATACTGGTGCTCCAGTGTTTGATAAACACAGGTCGTCACCACTTGACCTGGCCTTTAGCCCAGTGTGGTGCCAGTCTGCACACTGAGGGCATAAACTGCTTATCACCAGCAAAAGAACTCTTTCAGATGAGACCCGGAAGTCTTGTCCTGTTCCCAGAAATGTTTCCAAGAATTGGAATGACTCTATCAGTTGATGTTTGACTAGGTGGCTTTTACTTCTCCATAAGTACACTCCTATACTTACCTATGTAGCAAAATACATGAGTTTTGGAAATTCCCTGGTTACCAGTTTTCTTATCTGTAAAATAATAATGCTAAACTACATATCATCTTTAAAGTTTTTTTCTAAGTGAAAATCTAAGGCACTGTAATTCTAATTTCTCCCTTGAGAACACATTTATAAAAATAATTTAAAAGGGTACTTTTTCACTCTTCATTGTGCAGAATAGACATATATAGTTAACCTAGCTTACTGTTAAGGTGTATCATTCAATTGAGTATTATATGCTAATTTCTGAAGAACCAAAAATAATAAGAAAAGGTCCAATCTTTCAAGTATCTCTCAGTCTATTTGGGAAAATAAATAAGGAAGGATAAATTATACTAAAGTGTGGAAGTGAGAGTGTGAATAAAATTTTGTCATAGTAAGGAATAGAATTGCCTTGAAAATTTTGTGTTTGACAAAAGTTAATTTGTATTTTAGATGATACTACTTGTAAAAGTTCTAAAGATCTACTGATTTTCTAGATCCAGACAAAACATCAATGCCTATCAGCTTCAACCCCCATGTTTTATAAAAATCTGAGAAATTACCTTTCCCAAATTTTCTATTTTATTATTATCAAAACCATTTGGTCTTTTCTCCCAGTTGTCTTTCCTCCACATGCTGTCCACTATATTTAGAATATTTAAACTTCACCTCCATCCCAGTTTCCTATCAACATATTGGCCTCTTCCTGTACTATATATTCTAGCCACCCTGGCAGTCTTTCACTCATTCAGCTAAGACTCTTGCCTCCTTTGTACCTAATTTTCTCCCCACTTGGAATACTCCCACAAGATATTTATATGATTGCCTTCTCACCATTCAGATACCATCTCAGTTTGTGTCCTAAGAGATTGCTTTACTATTTCTCAGACTTGCTCTTGCCCTGTGGTTACATTTCATCCAATGTGCTCCCATGATTACAATTTGTTTTTCATACCTTTTGTCTGTGTCTGAAATTATCACCTACTTTCTTCCTCTTGAAAAAGCTCCGTGGAAGCAAAGATATTGATACCCTATTCACCACTGTATTTTCAACACTTTGAGCAGTGTCAAGTTATTAGAAACTAAAGTTGAAGAGATAAGGAATTCTCATTCTCATAGATTATACATAAATTAAATAATATCCGTAGGTATTATGATTTGAGGTGCCAAGAAAGATACACTTATAAAAGAAAAAAAAATAAATGACCATGTTAGCTGAGATCACTATATTAATGATTCCTATAGTAAGACTTAGAAAGAAAATAGTAAAATACAAATTACATTAGGAAATTGTAACATTTTCATGTTTCCTGTGTGTTTAAAATAGTTCAATCTAAGTCATACAGTGTTACCTTCCTCTAGGTGAAGATCCTAGTTGGCACTGGAAGGCTGCTTCTTCCAGTGGTTTGAATTGGTTGGTATTTCCCTGGGAGGGAAGAGGCCTAGGACAATTTTTGTAGAATAAGCACTGTGAAATGGAAGAGCTGGCTGGCCAAGGAGATGAAAAGGAGAAGCCAGGAAGATCCATAGGAAACATGGGAAGCAGGGCACTGTGTGGGAGAGGCCGGGGGGAGGGTATTAAGGTCTTAGAAGGCAAAGGACAAAGTTAAGAGGAATTTCAAAAGGTAGCAAATGATCAGCACTATTAATGCTGTGGAAAAGTTAATACAGTTAAGGAATGAGCTATATCCTTAGTATTTGGCAGCATGGGTTGAGTCGGCTACTATTCTTGGTTAGTTAATGCAAGTTGCTATAACAAATAAATCCCTGAGTGACAGTGGCTTGTACAGTGGACATTTGATTCTCAATCCCAGGATGGTTAAGAGTAGATGTTCCTGGTTGGCACAGAGCTTTTCTTATTCAGAGACCAGATTTCTTCCTTCTTTCGACCTCACCCTACCATGGGGCATTTAGTTGGTGATTTTGGAAAAAGGAATGAGTAGGCACAACTGCTTTTTAAGCTCCTTAACTTAGAAATTACAGTTGTCACTTCTACTCGCATCCTCTTGGCAGAGAACACAAGGCCCCATGTCTGTGCAAGGGAGCCAAAAAGTGTAGTCCATGGACAGACAGCTGTTATGGAAGGGGAAGCACAAATAATAAGGAGCAGTAATTAAACTTCCAGAATGGTGAAGAAGTCTGCAATGAGGTCATTTTTATTTCATAAGTATTCATTGATCATCTAGTAAAGTGGGGCTATATGATATGCCTATTTTCACAAAGTTATAATTTATTAGAAGAGAGAAGATATACACAAATTCTGATAATTCAAAGCCATTTCTTATTTATTCACATAAATTTTGTGATAGAAAATAGATATCAATTGTGAAAGATACATCCCTGTATACGTCTAATCAGGTAATAACGTAAACTCTTTTCATTCATGTATCTGATCTTCCCATTTCAGATGATGAGTGCTTGTATATCCTCCAAGTTTCCAGATCAAAGGCTATTGCCAGCTGGACTGAAAAACTTGTATGTGACTCTATCTTGGTATAAAATCTAGCCAAGGGAAGAAGAGTTACACTTTCATAAATAATTGAGTTAAGAATTTAAATTTAGAAGAAAGTATGTCTGAAAAAGGCTTAAAGCAAAACTACTAGATTTAACTTTACTATTTCTACTTCAGCTGAAGTAAATCAAGTTATAAATCAAGAATTGGCAAATATTTTCTTGGAAAAAAGGCAAGGCAGTATTTTAGGATTTGCAGGATACATAACATACTATTTCTGTCACAACTATTCATTTTTGTCATTATAGCATAGAAAAACCTCAATTTAGAATTAATTTAGATAAGTTTGTTTTAAAAATATGTGAATTATAACTAATATATTCTCCATCTTTAGGGTAGAAATTAATAAAATGCATGTTTAAAGTACATTAAATTTGAGATGGTGTTATGTACTATCAAATTTTAACATAAATATTAACCTGCCCCCTCTTTTTTGAGATATTCACAATAATGAAACTACAGTTATCCTAGGTCAGTTCAAAGGGAAGAGATGTTCCGTTCTACTCATGTTTAGTACTTTTTGAAGGTCTTAATGCTCAATTAGTAGCCACCAGATGGGGAAGGCTGTTTCTTCATGCGTTTATATATTGGCATGGGTGTGTGTGAGATTGAGAAGGAGAGACAGTGTTGTGTGTCAGACCTCTCTGTGTCCCTTTCCGGTGCCACTAGCTCAATCACCGTGGGCAATGGACCATAAGATACTTATGTATCTTCTGCTTGGCTTCATGCTAGATGCTTCTGATCAGACACAGCATTTCATTTCCAATATCACAGATGACAGAGCAAAATGCAGAATGTGTTGCTGCAAATGTCAAAAGGTCCAGAAAAGAAAAGACAGCTCTACCTCTGTTTTTGGATTAACAACAATTGAAAATAAATGCCCATTTCCAATCCTTTGGTCTTGTTTAAGTTTTATATGTTTGATATCTGTTTGTTATTACCTACATGTAACCAGGGATTTTTGCCTCGGCTGCAAAAAGAAACATGGAGATATAGAAAATATCTTGCTAATGATTTATCAACTTGATTTTTAAACTGCAATATTAAAAGTGCACTGCTAACATTATGCACACTGATGATTTTATATGATGATTACCCACTTGAAATAATAGATCAATAAATTGTTACAACAGTAGATTTTCAGCCATCTATTTCAACCTTTTAGTCTATAATTATTATGTAATAGCCATTTCTCAGACAAAAATGGCTTTCTAGAAATGGCTTTACTTTTTCTTTCTATCGAAAGATCATATTGAATTGAGATAGAAGTTTGAAGGCTGAGAAATAATACATTCACTGTTTGCTTTTGATGAGCTCTGAAATTTTATTTACCCTCTTACCTATAGGAAGAGTTCCAGTGTGTTTCTTCTCCCAGCCCTCTGCCCAGGAAATTCACCATATCCTGAAATCTGTACTTGACAGAAAGACAAAATTTTAGAGATCATAGACCAAAAAAATCCAAACTGAACCAAACAAATGAAATTATTGACCCAAAGCAAGAATTATTAATGAGTTGCTTCATGAATCCCCTCACTCTAACCCCCATGGTACCTCACAAACTCTAAATTCTCTTTGGTATTACACTTGAATTTTCTTTTCCCAGAAAAAGCAAAATATGCGAGGGTGTGCCCACAAAGGTACAATAACTTCAGATGTTTTCCCTAAGTTGGCCAACAAGTGTACTGCTTTATGTTCAGATGTCTTCATTGGAACACTGTGAAGAGCACGCTTCTCAGCTTCACTACAGCAGATCTGTTCTTAATCAGCCACAAGGGCTAAGACAAATACATTTACCCTCTAGAAAGTGGAAGGAACTAGTTAACAGCTAAAAAGAATTCATAAAAATAACATTTGTACCTGAAACATTGTAAATACTCATGGTGAATAGGAACTACTTGGAAGCCATTTTTTTTCATGTTCACTGTATTATACCAAATTTAATAAGGCATTGTGAACACTTACAAAACTATACATGCAAATAGACTGTTTTGTGCTTTGCTCGCTCTGTTTTCCTTCCATGTTTTCCCTGTTCCTCCTTTTTTATTATTTTTTAACATTTATCAGTCTGCTTCCCCCCCCCCATTTTCTTGTATTTTTCCCTTTTCTTTGTTCTTCCTCTTCTTTCTTATTTCCCTGTTCATTCTTCTTTCCACTTTATGCTTTATTCCTAAGAAGAATGGCTTCTGATTTAGACATGACTGTAAGACTGTGCCGTTTCAGAGTGCCATTTAAAAGACAAAATTAGAATAAAAGGAGAGGCCCCTGACCTCCGTTGCCAGGATTTCTCATTCCTCCCAATGGTGTGGTTCATTGAAGAAGCTCCACAACCTCATTAAATTTATTTGTGTAAGATTTCTAGCCCTAATATCTTTTTCTTAATGAAAATATCAAGTTTCTTTTGAATCCCATTGGTTCTTCCATTTTCCTCAATGTTTCTTGGCAGTGGAAATCTTATAAATCGGTGTTATATTCTGGCAGTTTTGCATGCCATCAGCTAAATATAATGCTTTGAAATGAAAACACAATTCTTTTTAAGTAGGCATTTATTTTTAGCGGAATTTGCATTTGACAGTCCCAATTCATGTATTTCAACATCTGAGTGAAGTAGCCCTCTTTGAATTCTAAAAGATTGAATATAGAGAAATTAACCTTTTGCCATAGACACACACTGTTCTAGGCAAAAGCTTTCACACTGTTTTGAATCACTTTTATGTAGTTATAACAGAGCGAATACTGTTAATTTAATTCATAGAGTGATGAAAGTGGTTATGAAAAGAGAATGTAAACATTAGGCTTCCTTAATTATCCCGTGAACTGCTATCAGTAAGTATGAGATGTTGACCTGGAGGTCCAGTTCATTAATGCATTTTTTTTCAACATTAGTGGTGATAGCTCAGATAGCTTCAAAATAACCAAACATAACAAAGTGCTTGTGTAGAATTCTTGAAATTTCTCATTATGATTGTTCTTGTATTTTTGAGCTAATTTATTAGTCAGTTCAAGCAGTCATCTTCATTAAAGTTAATCATCAGACAATATTATAGCAGCTAAACAGTGCCATTGACCAGCGATTAAGTGTGTGTACAAAATCTGTGTATACAGCTTGACTCATATGTGTATGTGTATATAATTTTGCCAGAAAACATAAATATTTAAAATTAATTTTAAAAATCTTAATTCTGAAAAATATTTTTTCTGTATCCCTTAGAGTTGCAACTTTTTAAATAAAATAGTTTTAAAAGAGATTTTTGGTTTATACTATATCATTTTTATGACTCGCTTTTACTATCAGCTGGCAATTAGCAGTTATTGTGTACAAATAAGTTTGTATTTATCACTGAAGAGACAGCAGAGAATCATTGGAGAGAAATTCCTTCAACATTTCTTTGTTATTTTGATATGTTGTTAAACAAAAATATTCGAGGCTGAAAGTTTCTTAGAAAGAAAGGGCTTATTTGGTCATATGCTTGCTAGTCAGAAAAAGGACCAGTTCCTGGGGCGTGCAATTTAAACCACCAGCAGCAGGGCTAGATGGAAAAGACAAACATATCTGTCATTTTAGGATTGAAGGGGCTTTTTCATACAGTGGTTTTGGAGAAGAAAGATGTGAGTTGTTTGGAAAGAATTTGCTCTGGCTGTATATAAAGGGGGCAGGAGAAGGTGAAGCGATGCTAGTTCTGGGATATGTGTATGGTTCCTAAGGAAGAAGTGTTTGCTGTTGCTGGATTATTGTGGGCAACTGTTTGGAAAGTTCCCCTATAAAAGAAGTAGCGCTGCCTGGTGGTGCTCTGTCTCTTTAGATAAAAGCAGAAATAGCATCCTGGTAGTTGATTGAAAGTTTCAGCATACATTCAGCAATGCGAGTGGACTTTTCTTGGCTCTATTAATGCATTAACTCTCCTAACTCTTCTTCCAACTCTCTGGCCGGCTGTAATTTAATTTAGGAGATCTCAGGATTCTCTGTCAATGTAGAGGAAGGAAAATAGTTTTTAAAGACTAAATAACCATTCACTGGTCTGATCCTTATAGGCTAGGATGAATCACAGCCATCTGCAGAGCCTGTCGAAACACAGACTGCAGAGCTCTGCCCCAGAGGTTCTGTGTGATTGGATGGGATGTGGAGGCTGGAGAATTTCTTTTTTCTAACAGATTACCAGTGTCCCTGATACTGCTGGTCAAAGAAACACACTTCCCAAGTGAGTCTTAACCATGCTTTCCAGTAATTTTTTATTAGGTTGCATTGTTTCACTGTGGAAATAAGTGGAATTCTTAGAATTACTTGTATAGAGCAAAGACGATGATGTCGAATGGCTTGGATATATACTTTCATTCACAAGTTGTTGGATTTGGAACAAATTGCTACACCACTTTAGGTTTCAGTATTTTACATAGCAGGTTTGTAATAATATTACCGATCAGAGGGTTGTTGTTGAAAACTAGATAATTGTTAAAGCTCTCAACAAGGACCCTGGCAGACAAAAAGAGCTCAATTAATTCAGTAATCCCAAAATACAGTTTTGATGCTGAGCAAAACCAATGACTAAAGACTAAAATTCAGGCTTGTCTTTTGATGTCAAATTAGATATAAAATGAGTTAATAAATGCCCTGAAAAAATATTTAATTCTTGTGAGAAATGTTCCAAAGTATACTTCGGGTACTAATCTTTTTTTTTTTTTTTTTAATTTTGCTTTGGAATAAGAGGTTTTGAATTATTTTATTTTAAAATTGTTTATCATTAGAAATGCAGTAATCAGTAGTCATTTCCACTTTTATCACTGCATGATAAACCTATATTTTTGTAGTGAAAAGTAAATATAAATAAATGAAAATATATGACAATAACCATGACATGATCCTTGTTGGTACTTTATATACTTTGAGACTGAGCACATAGTGAAAGCACCTATTAAAGATTAGGATGGATTGCAATTATTATTCAGTGTGGTCCAATTTGAAAAGCTGCTAAATCTAAAATGGAGAAATCTTTCTTGCCTTATTCTGTCTTCCTTTTGAAGACAGCTGTAAGGTTACTGTGATGATATTATTGTGGAAATAAATTGAAACGTATGTGTGTTTCTCATAGTATTAATGCTAACGTAACTCATTGAATGACTTCTGTAATACATTCATAGAAAGATAGCAGAAACAAGTGGCAAGTTACTTACCAGTAATGTGAACTTTGACATCCTTATCCTTTTTTGATCTCAGTTTCATTTTTTAGTACAATGGATAACTGTGCAACACTTATACAAAGGTTATAACCATCCTATTATCAACTGGTTAATGATAAAAATTCAAGAACATAACCTTTTGGTAAAGAACCTAGCATAGTATAATGACAAGCTCATAGAAGTCATGCAATAAATTTTAATTCTTGCCTGAATTTTCATAACTCTATCCTTTCCAAGGCTTCAATTTCCCCACTAAAGGCCTTTCACTTTCTAAAATGATATGGTTTAACATTTAGTTCAATTAGTATGTAAATAAGTAAATTAATAAGTAAATTAATGAATTAACATCTTTTTTGTTTACTTTCTAATGCATATGTTAATATCCCATGTGATCATGTGGAGTGAATAAAACTTTAATGTGGCATATAATATTTTTGAATTCTGAAATTTATGATACCAGAGAAAGAAAATCTTTACAAAAACTGGGTAAAATGGCTTTTGGTAGTGCTCGGAATAAGAAAACACAGTATTATTCTTACATACATATTGGGATGTGTTTTCTGTCTCATTTTCAGATCACAGGCACCATTCAGGTTTCATCTTCCACAGAGACAGAAAAAAATACATTAAATCATCCTCACAGTGTCTATTTGAGTCCCAGTAGCCCTATTTTCTTTGAAAAGCTTGAACTTTTTATTTGTTAAGATTCAGAGTTTCACTATGTTCTTTATTGTCCCTGACTAAAATGACTTATTTGGGTGGGGGGTATTTCTTATCTCATCAGAAGCTTTAAAAAGAAGCAGTTATTGTGTCTTTGAGTAGATGAAATAGTTTAACATTGCTCAGAACTTGTCTAAGATGCTAATCTAAATCTTCAGCTAGACCATTTGAACACATAACATACACAGACCAAAGAGAATTTAGTTTAAAAGAAATCTTATCAGGAATCAAATTATAGATCTTAGGCTATTTGGATTTCCTCACAGGATAATAGAAGCAAGGGCTGCAACAGCACTACTGAAAACAAGAGGTGGACTATTTCCTGCATCTGTTGTTCTTAACTGGCTCCCATACTTGAGCCTTCTGCTTTCCAGCTGCCTGGTGGACATTTCTACCCTGTACCCTACAATCGCCTCTTTTAGCATGCAAAAACCCACTCTTCCTCCTTCTTCTCAGTATTCCTTTCTGTCTCACCTGTTCTTATCTGCCAGCTTGTTGGTGCATAGTATCACAATTCTCTTTTCACCCAAGCTTGACATTTGGGAATGTAAGCATCACTTTTGATTCTGTTACTGATTGGGTTTGACTCTGAGATGGACATTAGCATGTAGGGGGTTTATTAAGGATCCTCTTGGGGTCACTATCTGTGCAATGGAATGGAACAAAGAGAAGTGAAGGAAAGGAGGGAGGATCGGGATGATGGAGAAGTTGGGTGCACTATACTCATAAAGCTTTCAGCGGACGTCATTAAAAGTTCTAGATCTAGGATGGCCCTTCAGCTTTGGCCTGAGTTGGGGGGATGGGCCTGGGGTTTTTTTACTACACTTTGACCAGTTATTGGATGCAGTTTCCCAAGGAAAGGAAATTGATCTTGGGTAAAGTGACTTTCACCAAGGAAATGGGGATAAAAGGGATATGAGCCCTTTAGTCATGAAGGGATATTTGGTCAGTACATAACAGTGTACACTGTAGACCCATTCTAAAACATGATATATATTATCAAGTTACTTTTTCTTCTTGACTTTTATCTTTCACATCTATTTTTGGCTACCCTACCTCCACCCTAGATTAGGCACTTATAGCCCCTAATATGTAGGTACCTATGTATAACTGAAGCTTCCTAAGTGGCATCCGTATTCTGACCTATCCAGTCCATCCCTTATTCTGTGCGTTGCTCAGACTTACAAAACTCTGCTATGAGCCAGTCATTAGCCAGTTCAGTTGCTCATGTTGGCACCCAATGGCAACAGAATAAAATACAAATTCCTTAGCTTAAAGCTGGGATATCACCACAGTCTGGACCATATAGCTGTTGCCTCATTCTTCCAAACATGTATTTTGTTTTGGTGCCATTTATTCACAGCATTCCTTCTTGAATGTGCTGCTTATCACGCCTAGCTCCACCTTTTTTTTTTTTTGACAGAGTACTTTTTTTATTTTTCCTTTTTAACTTTCCATTTCAAAATTCTTTCAGACTTATGTAACAATAGCAAAAATAGTGCAAAATTCTCATATAACCTTCACTTACATCCCCAAATGTCAACAAGATCATATGGGAATTTCGTATCTGACTTACTTTACTTACTATAGTGTCCTCCAGGTTCATTCATGTTGTCACAGTAAAGGGATTTTCTTCTTTTTCAAGGATGAATAACATTCCATTTTGTGTGTATAGTGTGTGTGTTACATTTTATTTTTCCATTCATCGATTGATGGACTTTTAAGTTGTTTTGTTTTCTTATCTAGTGTGAATAATACTGCAGTGATCAGGGAAGTGCAGATGTCTCTTCAATATCCTGTTTTCATTTCCTTCAGATAGATACGCAGAAGTAGGATTGCTATATCACATGGTAGTTCTATTTTTACTTTTTCGAGGAATATCTATGCTGTTTTCTATAGTAGCTGTATCAATTTATATTCTCACCAGTGGTGTACAGCGGTTTCCTTTTCTCCATCTCCTTGCCAGCATTTGTTATCTCTTGTCTTTTTGGTAGTATATGTTCTAATAGGTGTGAGGTGATATCTCCTTGTGATTTAAATTTGCATTTCTGTGATCATTAGTGGTATTGAGCACCTTTTCATTTACCTGTTGGCCATCTGTATGTCTTCTTTGGGAAAAAATGTCTATCGGGGTCCTTTGCTCATTTTTTAATCATATTATTTGCTTTTGCTGTTGAGTTTTATATGAGTTCTTTTTATATTTGGATATTAGACCCTTATCAGATATATGGTGGGTAAATATTTTCTTTCATTATATAGGTTCCCTTTTCATTTGTTGATTACTTCCTTTGCTGTACAGAAGCTTTTTGGTTTGATATAGTCCAAATTGTTTATTTTTTTATTAATTTTGGATGTTGGATTCTGTATCCTGAAGCCTTATTAAATTATTAGTAATATAATAAAAGTTTATTAGTTTAGGTCACCTCAAAAGATTACCATGAGGATGTTTCTAATCATCCTAGCTGAAAGTGATCTTTCTTCTGTACTCTTAAAGTAATTATAGTCTTCCACCAAAGGACACACAGAGTCTATTACAGTGATTTGTGTTTGGTGAAATAATTTTAGAAAAATGCAAGAAAGAGAGAGAGAGGTAGATAGGTAGATATTGAAGGAACACTTTAACTTTGTAAATTTGACAAGCTGAAGTAATATAAAATAGTTTTATTTTAAGAATGTAACATTTGTTTTCAAAATATTTTATGTGAATGAAGCAAAAATATTGAAAAAAGTATTTACTTCTAAAACTATTTTTTTAGTGTCCCTAGAAAAATAAAAATCTACCTGGCATATATTTATATCACATTACTGCTACCTCATAGATATTTGGCCATATTTAATACTTGATTTGACATAGGTCTTTCAGAGAAATAAAAAGCAGAGCTGGAGTTAGGAAAGAGGCCATATTTAGAGAGGGATCTTATCTGTAATGCTATTTGAACTTCTGTGTGCTTGTTACTGTAAGTTTTTAATGCTTGTCAGATCAAAATATGGGCATTATCTGTGCTGAGTGTTAATCATTCAGTGAATGAGTTCCCTAGAACACTTAGTTCAATTTATTGCCAAATATACACATGGGAAAAATATCTTATAAAACGTGGTCCTACTGATTTGAGTCTATCAAATGTATTACAAAACAACTTCTATCCCAGTGTAGGTCTGATTGCACATCTGCCTTACAAGAGCGTAGACTGGTACTTGTGCTTAAGTTTCTTTTACCTTCTTTTCTCAATTTACTCTTTATTTACAACTTCAAATAGATATCTAGGCTTAGTTGTTATTGTATCAGGTTAGTTTGGTTTAAGAGTATTCTACTCTATTCTTTTGCTGATTCTGTGCTCTATAATTTCAACGCATTCTCTTCTCCTGAGATCCAAGTGATATTTCGCCAAGAAAATTTTGTTCATATTTAAAAATTCTTTGTCTAACTAAGGTTTGTTTTTTTAGGGAAATTGTATAATTCAAAGAAAAATGTTTTTTTGACATTCTACCATTTCAGTTGACCCTTGAACAATATGGGTTTAAATTGCGTGGGTCATCTTATATGCTGATTTTTTTCCATAAATATATAGTAGGCCCTTTGTATTCCCAGGTTCCACATCTGCAGAATCAACCAACTGCAGATTAGAAACAGTATTTTCGATCCGTGGTTGGGAATCCACAGATGTGGAGGGCCAACTGTATGCATTGTTCTGTGCCATTTTATAAAAGAGACATGAGCATCTGTGAATTCTGATATCTGTCAGGTGTCCTGGAAAATAGTCCCCTGCAGATACAGAGGGATGCCTGAAGTTCTGGGAGAGTCAAAAGTTATTTGTGGGCTTTAGACTATGTGACTATGAGGGTTCCCTAACCCTCATATTGTTCAAAGGTCAGCTGTATTTTAAGAAGTTGTTTAGGTTTTGAATTATGAACACATTTTGTAGTCTGTTTGCATTTGAATAGTGGTATTTAATTTTAAAATATTAATAAGAAAACTTCATTGACTGAATGAAAGGGAAAATGATGTTTTCAGATTACCATACTCTTCTTATAAGACACTACACACAAACAGGTGAGAGTAGCCAAAGGTGACTCTGGTTTAGCTGAGTATGGTGCCATATTCAAAGGATACCAAGAATTAGTTCATTGTGTAAACACCTGGCCCCCCCACAGAAACAGACATAGACTTTTCTTTTGGCCTTCTATAAGCAGATTATCAGTGCCCTATAAGAAATACAGTGATGAATGTTTCTACCTTTTAGAAGTTTCAGTGTAGTGGAAGAGAAAAAAATAACACAGACTGTCACTTTGAAAAATACTTAAATGGCTCAAGAAAGAACTAAGTATATTCAGAAAAAAAAAAAAAAGTTAGATTTGGCCACATCTGAGTTAAACAATAACTAGTTGGAATTTGATCAAAACATTTGATATTATAAATGAGTATAAACCATTTAATTTGGAATATAATTAGTTTAAAAATATGTTGGAATTTACAATTGGTTCCTAACATAACATGAAGTTTTAATTCAAATGGAAGAGGAAGGACACCTGATCTACAGTTAGTATTTCATTATAATTAAATACAGAGGTCAGAATGAAGGCAGAGAAATGACTCTGTAGAACCCACCAATGTAGTAACATGGTTAAGCACGGTGCCCCACGTGGTCAAAATAATACTGCCATAAGAGAGAGTACCTGGGAATCTAAGTTTTACAAAGTTGTTAAAAAATAGCTATGAGCATAATAGTTTCTGTTAAATTATGCTTTGCAATAATAATTTTTAAAACCAATAAGGAAATAGAGTCATAAAATCTGGGTACACATGAACCTCTCTAGAGACTGCTGTTCTTTTAAAGAAGAAGGTACAACATAATGGTGAAAATTCTTCAGTTTTTCTCATAGAAACAATTGGGCACATATTGAATCAGGAAAAGTGCTGAGATTATTGAACATCAAAACTCAAGTGATCATATTTCTTCATTTTCCATGTTGTTATGGTGATTTGTGTATTCAGAGCCTAACAATGTGAATGGCATGAAGGATAAGTGATTATGAACTGCTGAATGCCTTTGTAAGAATTCACTAGGAAGAAATTACTGCTTTAGCATAAATGTATTGTTACTGCTTGAATGATGATAGCTGTGTGTTTGTTCCTTTTCTCTACTCAGCAAACACTATTCATTTCAAGATTTTGATGTTACATCAAGCAAAAGACTACAACTGAGAAATGGTACTATTATATACATACACAACTCCTTTACAATTGATTCTGCTGTGAATCGACACTATGGAAAAACTATGCAGAATGAATAGCTGACGGATTCCTTTCAGTAAGCATATATAAAAACATAAATACTTTTACATATCTATTGCTCTGTTTTCATGCTAAAGGAGGTAAATGGGCTACTATTTTAATCCTAGTGATACCTCCTTCCCAGAAGTATTTGTAAAGACAACGGAAATAATTATTTCATAGTTCAGATTTTCCTGTGGCCAGACCACATACCATTAAACCTAATATATGTGAAGCAATTTGGTCATGTTACGATCTTTTGTTAGCATTAACCACGCTAATGTGAATGCCAATAATTAGCAACAAAACCATACAAAAATAATTATCATGTGGCTTTTAAAATAAATCCTTAACTAGAATTTTCCCTCTTACATTTCAAAGGATATTTTAAAATAAATTGATAATTTATCTCCTTCCTGGAGAAGTGTTTCTCACTTTGTGGCAAGTTGTGAAGCAGAATTATAAATGCTAGTGATTCAATTTCCATGTTCTATTCCTTGTTCACACAGGTTTAAAAATGTCATTCTATAATCCACCATTTGGTATTGGCTACTAACTACCATCTGAGGGTTGCGACTTCATTGTTCCAGATAAAAAGAAAGTTTTTAAGTGATAATTTTTGAAAATGTTTAGTGTTTTTCAGGTTCAACCAGTACCATTTTGATATGCTATAAATTCTTAAATAAGGCATAATTTATCTGATTTTTCTGATCTCTTCTGTCTTCCAATATTTTTATCATCTGCTGCTAAGCAGGCGGTACATTTTAGACACATGGGGGTACTCTTACTTCCTGTAGAAGACTACTGTAACCATCAATACAAGTGTTAATGGAAAAAGATTTTAAATAGTTATAAAGTTCAATCTATGGGGAAAAAATCAGGTAACATGAAATTGTAGATTACTGGTAATAAGTAGAAAGAGAGCTGGGCTTTGAGTTTTTAAAATAATCAGTGTTCTAAAACATTTTTGTTTCTCTCAAGCACAATGCAAATAATCTTACCATTGGAGTTTCTTCTATTGCACTGTATTTCCTTTTCAGGAAAGGAATCTTGTGAATTGTTTTAAGCATAGATCACTGTTATTGTTCATAATTTTGAGCATTACTATTAAAGTTCTAGAAAGTTCTTGTTTCCTTTTCAAATTGGTAATTTTAAAGATTTGATGGATTCTTAAGTATAATTTTATGATAATTAGGAAGCAATTTTTGCTAGCTATACTCAGTTTAAATTTTATAGTGCCAATCACATGAAAAATAGAAATACACCTTGCAGCAATTTTGGGAATGATTTCTGCTAAGTGAGTAACTCACACAATATGATTTTTTATTTTTTTGCCATTATACCATACAGCTGTTTTTTTATCCCAGGAATATAATTAGTGATTGTTTACCTTAGATTATTTTCAGGTACTCAATTGTAGAATGTCAGTTTTACATATCTGGAATTATATGAAATCACCATGTTTGAGTATTAACGTAACACTAATTTTTAAAGATGATTTTTCTCAATTTGGTTTTTTTGGTTTAACTACTTTTAATGTCATTTTTTCTATTGCATGTCTTTTAACAGATAATTTAAAATATACAACTCTTAATTCTTTTGCAAATATATAGAATTAAATGTGAATTTGTTCAAGGTAATGCATATCAAAGAAACCACCACAGATCATAATACATAGAAAATCCTAATGTGTGGCTTACCTGAAAAAGTGCTAAACCATTTTTCTTTACACCTCTCTCAGGCAATTTTATTTACTCCCAAAACTATAGATGCCTTCTAAACACTGATGTCGCTATAATTTTTATCTCTAGCCCTGCCTTCTTCATGGATTCTAGAACTCATGTACTCAGTTGCATTAGAAATCTCATCAGTCCATGAGGAAAGTCATAAAGATTCTGAAATTCAGGTTCCTTAAACAACACTTTCCAAGTATCCAAGAAAATCTTGTAACATTGATTAGGAAAAGAGGAAGGAGGAGAAGAGGGAAGGGAAAATTTTATAAGAAATAGAATATATACAGGGAAAAAGGTTTAAAATATTAATGTTTTCACATTGAACTCATAGTAATTTATCCATTAATGAGCATAAAATAATAAATGGCATTTTGAGAGCAAAAATCAGCTCTTATAAATTAAAACTATAGTAGCAGAATTTTTTGAAAATAATGTTAGTGAAATGAGATGACAAGTATTAAAATAATGGAAATATTCATACGATATTTTTCATAACTGAGAACCATGTGTTTTCTGAATGACAAAGCAATGTCCAGCCAAATATATGAACATCAAGTCACATAATTATGAAATTTCAGATAAGGATAAAATGAAGGACCTACAAGCTTCCTGTGAAAAAATAAGCAAAAACTATATTATAGACAAAAGATTATGAATCGAAATGACTTTGGACCTCTCAACAGAAATACCAGATACAAGAAGACAGTAGAATACTGCCTTTAAAATTCTGAGGAAAAAAATATTTCTAACTCAGAATTTCATATCCAGCTACTTATAACTCAGTTATGAGAATAAATACAATTATTCTCAGGCATACAATTATTTATCATCTTTGCTTTCATTCCAAAGAAGCTAATAAGGGATGTTTCCTTCCAAATAAGGAAGTGAATCTAGAAAAGAAGACAAAAATACATAAAAGTGGAAATCTAACAGAAGAGGGAAATCTCTAGCATGTCAAAGAAAGAAAGTTTCAGGATGACCACTGTCCGTGGCGAATAGAGATCAATTCTATCAGATTGGGTCATTTTGACTCAAGGTGAGCATGTTGAGGATTGTCGTCATTATTTCTTCTGTGTTTATACCAACTTTTTAACCTGGAAAAACTTCTGAAAGTTATATTTCTTCAAGCAAAGAAACTTCTGTGATACCGAATATTTACTAGTAGATGGGTGAAAGAGACTTTCCCTCATATATGACTAAGAATCTATTTTGATGCAATCGCTTGGAGGGATAAGTTCTCATTGTCTAGAAGAGTTGAAGTTGTTCATATCTACTGACCCAGCAATTCATCTTGTTGTTAAGCATTTCTTGGTAAAATAATCTTAAAAACTACAATAATTTTAGTCAAGGATAGGTTATTTTAGAGCAGAATGCTTAAATACTAGCCAAGAATATGCTATTTAAACTGTGAGAACATACTTCTGTTACTTTATTTTTCTTTATATTGCTTGCCTCACATGAGTAAATGCAGCAGTTTGTCATGGAATTTAAAATGTTAAAAAAAAAAAGAAAACCACATTTGCTATGTTTTCCTATGACCGGAAAGAATGAATAAGTTCTCTGTAATTAATTTAATGGAGTGAATGAAATTCAGTAGTATAACTAATAATATAAACTTAACTTTCATAAATATTGGATATCTTAAAAATTTGAACATATTCACTTTTTTCAGTTACTAGTTTATGCTGTATAGGACTTCAAAAATATTTTCAATCATATCAGCAAAAGAGAACATCAAGCTCACTATCTACTGAGTAAAAATTTTAGAAATTACACATTATCTTCAAAAGCATTGAAAAAAATAAAAGTGTACTATAGTAAAATTAACACACCTATACTATATCCTTATTATTGAAAGAAAAACTACAATTGTAATGAAATATACATTAGTCAATTTTCCTGTTTCTTATTAAAATAGATTAATATGACATTTGTCTATTTAATATTTTAATGGGTAGAAAGATCTATCCAGTATTACCCACTAAGGATACACCTAATTTTGGATGGCCCCACCTTTTAAAGAGGCCCAATTAATCAACCCTTTAACTTTCTAACACCCATCATTTCATAAGATCCATCAGAAAAATCACTCTATTCTTTAATAGTAACAATAAGAAAAGACAATGTGTCTTGTTAGTTCTAGAGATAAATATACCCAATGGCCTCAAGTAAAGAGCAGAAAATAAGGAGAATTGATTGGTTCTAAATCTTTCATTATTTCTATTATATAATGACATGGTGAGCTATGATTTTTTATGAACTTTATTTGAAAACAATTCAAGAAGAGGCAGATGCTATGATGATTTTTTTTAAGTTGTACTTCTTTCTTTTACTGTGTACCTGGTGTTGGAATATGTGGAGTGTTTTAAAAGCAACATAGTTCTCCATATCAAGGAATTAAAAAAAAATTATACAGATGCTTTAAAAAAGTCGAGATTATACATGTATAGAAAACATATACACACTTATGCTAATATATATGAGTAGTGCAAGTTTCCACGCCAAATGTAACAATGAGTCTTTATAACTTCTCTTACTTAATGTGTGTTTCATAACATTTAGTGATGAGAATAGTCTAAAATGTAATAAGATCAGTGTTCTGATAATTACTTGATTTTTTTTCTTTGCTTATAAAACACTAGAATTTACAAAAACCTAATATCTGAGGAAAGCACTGATTAAAAATATCAAGCCATGTAATTTCTAACAGAATTGGTGCTTGTCAGAATGCAAAATTTTGATAAAGGAATGTTTTTTCATATAAATTCAATCCAATATGTGTGCTTACCTTGGCTTCAGAACCATGTATTTATTTCCGTTGGAGTTTTGCTGAATTAAATAATTTCTCTTTGAAAGGGTGTCATTTGTAGCCAGTGGTCTTTTCAAGCTGTGTTTATCTTGAATTTGCAATTCAATTGAATGGAAGAGAATGTAGTTAAATATGGATCATTTCAGTTAAAAATTAAGGTTTTGTTTAATTGAGAGAAAGACACTATCTAGTAGAGTATTTATCAATCGAGCTCCAAACCTTAATGAAAGTTTCAACTAAAGGCAGGTTCTCTAGGTCTCTCTCAACCTAGAGGCAGGAATTTAGATAAAGAAGCCATAAGCTTGAATTTTAGAGTGTGACATTTATGATATTACTATAAAATCAACGGATTCTTCTTTAGAAACTACATACCTTTTACAATTTTCAATGCATATAGATGAATATAGAAATCCATGGCAATACAAGTGCATTTGCAGCTTGATATTCCCTGATATTAAATGTTACTGTGGATATGTAGGAAAATACCCTTGTTTTTAGAAATTAAATATTAAACTATTTGGAGAAGATGGGAATTATGTTGGCAACTTTCAAGTATTCAGAGGGAAAAAAAGTTCTTCATACTATTGCAATTTTTATGTAAGTTTGATATTATTTCAAAATAAAAATAACTAGAATGATGGAGAAGTATTATAGTTAAGAGATGAAAGTCTCATTAAGAGTTGGACATAAATGATAGTTGTAAATATAGTTTAAACTTGAAAGTAACTGACAAATATAATTTAGAGAATTTTAGTTCTATGGAAAGTCTAAAAGTTAGTCTGAAACTCAAAAATGTTTGAGACTAGTGAGAAGAAATGAAACCGATTCAGACTTTTAAAATATTTGTGAAAAGTTTCCATGCCAAAGCTTTTGAATATATATGTTTTTTTGCATTAGATTGTTTTGACTTAGATATAAAACTTATTTAGAAACAAAATGAGAGGATAGGCTAAAAGATATGCCAATCTTGTCCAGAGCTATGTAGCCACAAATACTGGCACCATTAGGGACATGTCAGTGTTAGAGCCAGTATAAACATTTTTCTAGTGGCCAGGAAAAATTTATTTAACATGACATTTCTAGGTTTGCAGATTACTCTTGTAGATGGTAAAAACAAAACAAAACAAAACAAAACCTGATTCCTATTGTTGTAAAAAAAGTGTTTTCAAGGCTGTTTTTGATGTTTTAAAAAAGGTAAATAATGTAAATATTTGAGGAAAATAATCCAATGGATTCACAGAAGACTGGGTTGCAAAATACCAGCTACATGATAGCGAATAGTGCATAGAGTGATCCAAATTAATTAATTTTCTGAAGTCATTGGTCCTATTTTTCGATGGACCCAAAAAGTTCAAGTTAATTTTGACAGAATGAGCTCTGACCATTTCACTAATCACTGGGAGATACACCTGGAATACTGTTTGCAGTTATGTTTACTAAACTTTAAGAGATGTATAGCAGTCTGGAGACAGAGTGGAGGAAATGTTGAAACTTGGATGTGTCTTCAGAATCTGAGCTAACCTTTTAGCTTTGTGCTAAGTGATTTCCTCTATCTGATAACATTTCCTTTAGTTATATTTTCCCTATACTAAGCAACAGTTTCAAGCAAATTTTAGTCAAATGTATTATTCTTAAACACTGTCTTCACATTAATACTTTGAAACTAGCTTGTTCTATCTAAAATTCGTTTCCTTTACCTCACCACTTACCTGTTTTCAGGTTCTATCTCTGTTTCCTGTCTTTTCTTGGAAACTTCCTGGAAAGTTTCATCCACACCCATTTACTTCCTTTGGATGCTTATAGCATATGATGTTAGCAATAATCATTCACTGCCTTGTGACATACTATGGAGTATTATCTTACTATGTAACTCTACGTACCCAACTTAATGTGCTGTTCTTGAAAACTGGGTCCTGTATTATATGAATGCAGTTCTACTATGACCCCAGTACAGTGCCAATTGCTGAGAAGGGAAAACCAATTATTTTTCTATTCCAGTATGCTTTTGTATTTAGGTCAGATTTTGGATAAATTAAGCAGAGGAGCAATCTAAAAATAAGAGTGTGTATTAGTAAATTTATGCATATCAGAAACACAAAGAGTTATTAATGGAAGAAGGATGTTTGTGACATAACATCAAGGGGAACGGCAAAAAGTCTTTCACTTTTTTTTTTTTGTTCTGTGATGCAGTCAGTCTTCAGTAGCATGTTATTTAATCTCCATGTATTTGTGGTTCTTCCTGCTTTCTTTTTACAGTTGATCTCCAGCTTCAAAGTGTTATGATCAGAGAATATGGTTCGTATGGTTTCAATCCTCTTATATTTGTTGAAGCGAGTTTTGTGTCCCAGCATGTGGTCAGTCCTCGAGAATGTTCCATGTGCACTCTGGAAGCTCTTAGCATAGATCACTCACTTAGAGGTGCTTGTGTGCAGGTTGTGTGTTATTTGATGAGTTTTAGATGTTCGGCTTGTTGCTATTTCAAGGGAGAGATCCAGGGACATCTCTCACTCTGCCATGCTTCTGATGTCTGCCTTTCACTTTTATAGCTGCGTCCTGAGGCCAAGTCCTTGGATATCATTAAATGAACTCACTAGAGTAATCAATTAGGTTATTGGTGCTTGTTTTAATGTTAATTATTATTCTATACTCCCAAACAAATACATTTTCCAAGCAGGAATTCAGAGTTCAGGAGTATAATATAAAAAATACTATACCTGCATTTCTGATAGATTACATTTGTTTTCTAATTGAAATGTACTTAGCTATATTGCATGTCTTACTTTTCTAAAGTAGCACCCAGTATTTACTAATATATTGGTTCTGTGAGTAGTGCTTTATCATGCTCTATTTTATATTCACTAATGTAATAACTTATGTTTTATAAGTAACCATGACTACTTTTATTACATTATCCAACAATAAATAAGTTAATTTTCCAGAGGTAAATGAGGACATCATTATTTCATTCAAACTAGAAGACCTAGCATGGCTAAAAGGAATTCACAGATTATCCAATAATCCTAATATTTACTCTTTCCTCTTTGGTTTAACATAACGTTTAGTTCTGTAATTCTGCTGCCCCACCAACATCCGCTCACTCTGCCACAGCTGTGAACACACCAAACCAAGCAGACTGATTTAGCATACACAGCATTCAGCCCCCCTGCCAGTCTTTGGTGGAAAGAGTGTTGTTCAGTAGTGAAAGATCTTGAGTCTTGGCAACAGAAGACAAAAGAGAAAGAAGAGGCTTAAATAATGTATACTCTTCTATAATGGGCCCCTGGAGATGGTTTAGCTGTTTGTATACAGCATTAAGGAGAGTGTGCTAATTTCTTATTCTCCTTGTTGACTGCTCTAATTGAGATGCATGACAAATTAATACATAATTTTAAGATTATTAATGCCAAATGGGGAAAAAACTTACTATAAAATGTCATAGAAAAGTTTTTGGGGAATGCTAAGGAAATAATTTCTTAAATTATTCCAGCTAACTTTAATTGTGCTCAACAAATGTTTATCGATGCTTTTGGCAGAGTTTTCTTTTCATTCTCATAGTATTTGCTTTTTAGGTAGTTTAGAAAACATGGGTGAAAGGAATGGTTAATGTAGTTTAGATTGTCTGATCGAGGACATAGGCTGAGTTTGAAGGAGTAGAAATGATGAGCAATAAACAAAGTGGCTTTGGGCACACTGCTAAAATCTTCATCTGTAAAGTGTGCCTAATAAGTTTGCTGAGAGAATTGAGAAAACATATCAAGTTCTTAAGACATTTCTGTCACTTCTTATTTTTAATTATATTGTATTTTTTTTGTCTTCAAATATAGTAGATGAACATTTTTCATTTTGTAGCCAAAATTCTAGCATGTTCTGAAAAAGAGAATCCTCTTGATTTAAAAAAAAAAAATATTCATTTAAAAATGTCATGCCCTTGTAACATGTAAAGATTCATTTTCATCAGTGAGTGGTGGTAGTGATACTATAACCCTCATAGCTGCGACTAATCGCTATGTTAAGTGGCTCCATCCGTGGGGTACTGAGAGAGTGTCATAGTTCATAAAAGAGAATCCCAGCAAGGTCTTAGGTGGTAACGATTCTTGGTTATTTATACATTTTTGAGGATAAAATGGACTTGAATCATTTAATTACTATAATATCGATATATATACTTCACATGCTTCTTATTTTTTGAACGTGTTCTTTTGAATTTAAGAAAGAATAACAACACCAAAAATATTGCAATATAGAAAAGAGAGGTCCTAGGGATCTCATAAATTGTACTCTTCCATTCCCTTGCACCACCATCAAACCTAAATTCTAACTCATATGTATCCTACTCATTGGGGTATGGCTCCAGGGGTATGGTGTCTAAATATAGGAAGAACTTAGAAGCTAGTGCTAGCCCTCAATTTCTTCCTCCTTAGGAATGACAGGTAAAGTAACTGTCATTTCTCCTGAGTGGCAATAGGCATTATTATGAGGTATGTCAGGTTACAAAGCTTCTACTTTAATTGAATATTTTGATAGTACTTACTTGATTTCTGTTGCTTGTGCCCTCTGTTCATCCCTTGGGAACACTAGAAATTTAGTAATCTTCTATTTGAGTTCTAAGAGATTGATAGCTGTGCAGCTTTTCAAAAACTGACTCATCAGTGCTAATCTGAGTAGAATTTAGCTCTCACAATTGATGAAAGCAGAGAACACCTGTGAGCAATGACAATCTTTTAATCTAGTATCTGATTGTTTGTCTAAGGTTCATTGGTGAATGGCAGGTATCTGTTCTCCTGAGTTCAGCCAATTGTGCTTCTTTACATAGATCGGCATAAGAAATCTCAAAGCAGATCATTCCATGGACTTAAGAAATCAAATATTTCTCTAGTCAGATATTTTCCCACCCTTACCCATTATAAAGTTTGCTGTAGATAATCTTTGAAATAGCAGAACTGAAAAATACAGTAGAATTATTGTATATCCATACGAAGTGATTATTCTTTAGGACTTCTTAAAAAGAAGTGGTCTCATATGGAGAGTAAATACACTGATCCTTGAATAACATAGATTTAAACTTCATGGGTCCACTTATACATGAATTTTTTTTTCAGCAAATGTGTATAGTACTATAAAAGTATTTTTCTTATGATCTCAATAATGTTTTCTCTATTTTATTGTAAGAATGTGGTATATAATATACAAAATAGGTGTTAATAGACTGTTTATATTATCGTAAGGCTTCTGGTCAACAGTAGGCTATTAGTGGTTAAGGTTTTAGAGAGCCAAATGTTATACATAAATGTTGTTCAAGGTCAACTGCAGTTCACTTTTGAAGATATATTGACAGATGTTTCAATTTGAACAAACTATTTCTTCTTTAAGTTTCCAAAGTGCCTGAAATTCCAGAAATTTCAAATCCTCTGTTGTATTATTTCCCCCCCTGGGAACCGTCTTTTTGAAATCTTGTATTCTGATAGAAAACTTAGATGAATAAAGCACAAAAACAGTTTGTCGCTTACCTTGTTTCGCAGTCAAGAAGAGATCTAAAAGAATGGGCCCCAGAAAAGTTATATTTAGAAATGGCAGAGATGATTGGGGAAGGTCTGTTGTATTAGGTCCCTGTCTCTTGTGTTAGGTCCCTGCCTTCTTTGAACCCACAGAGAAAAATGTTCGCAGTCAAGGGCACTCTGTGTGAGAGGCCGAAGGAAGGAAGGTTGACTGTGCTGCTCAAGAAAAGTTTAACCACTTTTATTTTTAATCATATCTTGGTCACTTAAGCGAGTAAAAAAAAATCAACTTAAAGTACTCCTTGTGCTCTTTTTCCCATGGTAAATGAAATGAATTAACACATTTTAAAAGTAGTATTTTCCTTCAGTTCCATCATTTCTCTTTGCCCTCAAACTTTATTCTTTTCTCTTTCCTTTCACCTCATGTCTCTTCCCTCCATCCTCCTAGTCATCTTCCTCTCCTCTTTTACCACTTATTGTATATTATATACTTCAACTTTGTGCACATATTAATAAACTGGAAAGCTTGATATGTCATTTAGCCTTTTATTAAAATGTAGCAGCAATAGGATGTACTTTGATATAACAGTGCTCTAAAAGGCTACATTTTATTTCTTTCTGCAATTGGGTTATTGAAATTATTGTATTATTGTGTTGTTTTCTATTTGTTATATAACTGAATATTTTACACACAGATGGAAACTCTGTAAAATGCCTCAGATGGTATCTCAAGTAAAATTTAGTATTTTGTTTCAAATTCTCTTTAACTTTTTAAATTAACACAGTCAATTTTTATTTTTTTACAGACTTTTTGTTAATGCCAAAAACTTAGGAAACAGTAAAGAGTAGTAAACTGATTCATTTTCTTTGAACAACTCTTCACAATGCTGTTGCCAAGTATAAATTTCAAACTGTATATAAAACATGATTCTTATACAAATATATGGTGGACATATGTCAAAGATTCATTTCATTCATTAATACTGAAACCTGAAGGATGCTGGATCTGGTTGAAAAACTAAAAGACATGAGAGAATACTGCATATAATCAGTGAAGGAAAAAATGTCAAAATAAATTAGATGCAAAATTCCCTAATGTTATATAAGGCAATAAATCTATAACAAAGTTATTATTTCTGTTGGATAGAAATCTTTAGAATCTGCTAGAAAAAAAACATCATATGCAATGTGTTAATCTTCTATAAATTAACACCTATGTTTATAGAATCAGGTTCTATTCAATAATCTACAATATGTAAAAAAAAAAAAAAAAGATATGTTTCCCTAAAAAATCATCAATGATTTGTAGACAGGCTTGTTAGACAATTTTTAAGGGTGTTAGGGGACTCTATTCTTTTACCTTAGTTAAAAATTTTATATATTTGTTCTTACTAATTCATATATAAAATTCATAGTATCCAATAATATTGAATAAAGTACCAAGCACATAGGTTAGGTACAGAATTTTCCATGAAGACATGAAGTTGGAAAACAAGACTGCTTGCTTTCTTTTAAACTAAACCTCATTGAAGAATATTGACCTGACTTTTTGTCCTGCAATAGTCTCCTACTTGAGTTCACTATGTCACGTGTCCTAAACGTGCACTGTCCACATGTCGTTGTTTGCTGGAGATCAGTACAGTGGTTTTCCATCTGTGTTGCACTATGGTTTTAAATGAGGGACTGCTCTGAATGAGGAAAGAGGTAAGACAAAGAGGAATAACAAGCACATCAAGGGAAACCTTTTCCTCACCCATGCTTTTTTCAGAGAAAATATGCTTTTTTTTGATTGGCAAACTCATGTTGTATTCACATTTACCTTTGACACAAATGAGTTCCATTATACCAGAAACTATCTTTGGAAACCTTAGAAACCATTCCCTTAACCCTTTTCCTGTTTGCCTTGAGAATACTCACCCACAATGCTTGTGGCTACAGTGTTTACCCTGAGAGAAGTCGTGGATTGCAATCCTAATTTTATCCCCAAAGTTTGCCACAAACTATCTTGCTTTTATTATTATTTTCATATCAATCTAGTATATCGATAGTCTTTGAAAACAAATGGCATCGATTCATTCTATTTATAGCATTCTGTTTGTAGTAGTTCCATCACTGAAAATGTCAAATCCTAGAAAACATAGCATTCCTATATATGATGTTAAATTTAATGCTGACAGTGACTTGCGCTTTTTTTCTAAACGGGAAAAATGTTTAAAAAATGGTCGTCTAAGCTCATTAAGGAAATAGTAAAGTGTTTGGAAAACAAGGCCTGAAGAAGTAAGAAGGAATCAGGTCTTTTTAATTGTGGTAAGCCAAAGACACAATAGTGTGTACAAACCTACTAGTTCCCTCGATCAATAGGAATGCCCCCTTTAAAAAAGATTTTAAACCTTTGTCTTGAGAATAACAGCTAAGGGCAGAATCAGCACTAATATCTCACGTTAATTTGTATAATTAACAAAGATCAACTGTCTGTTTTTGTTCGAGAGACCCAATGGAAACTGCCTCCCCATACTACAAGTGTCTTTTCACTGAGTATTGTTGTATAGGCTTTTAGTAAAGAATGCATAATAGAAATCAGACACTTGAACCTGAGGGTAAAAAAATGGTTTTTGCAAATCTTTATTGTTGTTATAGTAACTCCTATATTTTATAAGTAGTACTGGGAATTTACAGGCCAATTGAAAATTCACCTTTAAAACCCTCATAGCACTTTGAAAACAAATCTTCAAGGAAGTATTTTCTCTCCTTTGTAGGCAGCTGTGGCTAAGTGTGGAAAGGCTTTCTAACTGTTTGTGCATTCTGGTGTGTCGCCATCTCCTTGGGATACTTTATGTGCTGTTTGACCTTCTGACACTTTACAAAGGCATGAACGTAGTTGACCGGATGGCAGTTATGATGGAAAGATCTGTTCTCATGTCTCACAAGTTGAGAATACTATTTTAAAAATCCACAACAAATGCACTAACGAGCACAAACCAGACTTCAAAAAGGACATGTATGTGTATATAACTCACCTAGAAAGACTTTCCTTTTATAAATTAAATTTCACATGTGTTTAGTATACTAGGCGAAGTTGCCAATATTAGAGCACCCATCATGATGTTGGTTTTAATGTATTATTTATAAATTTATTGTAGTTTTTCACCCAATGACTATTTTGTCTAGCATGTCTAAAGCAGAAATCTGGATGGAAGGAATAATGATAAATAAAAATGGTTGAAAGACATCTCTACATGCTTCAGATATAATATGAGAATAAAACAAGTGGGCAAGTTCTTATATGACAAAGTACAAAGTACTCCATATAGTAATGGGGTTTCAGAGCCAGAAGGGCTCACAGCATATTAGCCATAGTCAAAATAGAGTTATAAGGGAGGCAGTTGTGGATGAAGGTCTTTAATGACAGATAGAGTTTAGCTAGGAAAAGATTGAAGTGGTCAGAAAAGTTCTGGTTGTAGCAAATAGCATAAGAAAAGGCTTAAGTAAAAAACACAAGATAGTGATAATTGGAGTGATGTAGTACAGGTGAAATGGGTAAAGCCTGCAGGTGATGGTAGATAATTAGAGGAAATAGAATCCTACAAACCATAGATGATCCTGAATTCTGGGCCAATTTTTTTATTCACACTTGCAATAAGCACCAAAATGCCAGTGAAGGCTTTTGAATATTTATATAAACTATTTTAGAGGAATTTATATAACCTATTTTAGGATATTTTTCCTGTTGTTCTATAGACTTCATTGAAATAGTGTAGAACGAGCTTGAATGCCTAATTAAGATGAATATAATAACACAGTTGAGAGGTAATAGTGTTGAAAGGGTCTGGCCTGAAACTATAGATGTGGACAAAGTGTCTTGACCTTGCTTATTAACCTGTTTTATTGAAGCATTGTACATCTCACAAAACCACTGGGTTCCCTTGTTCTGTGAAGCTCTCATTTATTTGAGTTGACCCATTTAGAGCTATCATCTGGAGGAGAAAGTTGGTCTGCTGAATGCATTGTGCCCCATTGCCAGTGCATTTGTTGTTACTCAGATAGACACAGGGGTCCAGGTTCAAGGGGAAATACAGAGCAATTGGATGGCAGATTACAACTCTGTTTCCTATAATAACCCAGGAATATTGTGTCATCAATGCCAAGTTCCCTAATAGTATCTCATTTAAAAATAATTTTAACTGTGCCAGGTGCTGGGCAGGTGTAACCTAGCTTCAAAAGTCAGCTGAACATCCTTATCTCAGCATAAATCTAGGAAAACAGAAAATCATGGAGTAGAACACACTTCTGAGAACACTAATATTATAATGCATTTCATATTATCATTGTGCAGTGTTTTGTGATTAAAAAAAAAAAAAGAGAGATAACTCAAGAATCTCCCCAGTACCCCAGGTTTATAGCTGCAAAATTTTGACAAAAATTGTAAAATGGTTACATGATTACAAAATGAATCACTAAAGTTCAATGAGCATTCAAAAGTTTTAGAACATGGTGTGTTGTCCTACTAATCAAATGTACCACCTTGTTTTTAATTACACATTTTATAGAGACAATTATTTTAAAAGATAGGAGTAAAATTTTGAGCCTTGATTAATGCTCATATTAATTATTTGGCCAGTTACTTTTATTTTTAGGACATGTTTCCCAGACCATGGAAATCCTTATCAATGTAAAATTTAGGAGGGCCATTATTTTTCTTGGCATGGGCATTTTATTTCTTATAATTCATTCTAAAGTCAAAGTAGCATTGTCATGTGTCTCACTTCACGTTTGAATATATGATAGTTCACAGTGAATTGGGGTCAAGAAAAACCTATCTTTTTCAACTCAGATATCTCTCCCTCTTCTTATTGGTTTAATTCATTTTGAACTTAAGATATTTACATTTATATTTATCAAACTTGATCTTCTTATATTTTACTTCTCTTTTGTTTTTTTTATCTTTAAGTATTGTCTCAGCCATACAACTTTTCGTCATTCTCCTGACCTGTATGCCCCTTGACAATTTGATAGCAGTAACTTATTTGCCTTCATCAAACAGATGAATTTTGAGCTGTAGAAGGATAAGGAAAGAACTCTCCAGCACACCATTAAGGATACATATCTAGTTGACACTGAAGTATTAATGAATACATTTTGATTATGGCTACACAACCCTATTTTCTCTCATTTTTAAAAATCTTTTTGTACTGAGATTAATATTTTTAAATCTCTTGTTCACACATGAAAGATTCTGTCTTTTGAACACTGCAGCTACCCTCTCTAGACCTCCCAGAGTTCTGTTATTCCTTTGTGGCAGTTTAGTGACCAGAATTACAAATAGTATCCCATAGAAATACTGTCGTTTAATACAGGGTGACAAAGCTTCCCGTTTCTTTGGTCTGGCTTTATTGTGAGAGCTCAGTGAGGCATTGCCTGCCAGGGATAAACTACAATGACTCCTAGATCTGTCCTCAGTTTTAACAGTCCACTATTCCAAAAATACAAGTGTAGACAGCCCCTCCCCTTCTTAGGAAATGACTATATATTGATCATGTTAAAGCCCACTTTGCACTTCTTTGTATCTACATTTTATTGCAAAAAATTTCCACTGACCTAGATTTTCACTATGCAGAAGTGCTTAGAGTTGTCTACATGCAAATTATAAATTGTACTTTTTTCTTTTATTTCATCTTTCACATAAATATCAAATTAAGACCAATGGAGGATTCTTTTGTTAAGATGTTTCTATGAAAAAAAAAAAAAAACACAATGAACTACTTTGATATTCTGTCCATAACAAATATTACAATAATCATTTTGTTATATGAATATCAATTTTGTGGCATTTTGACAAAGTGTTTTTTCTTCACATTGGAAAACAATTAGATAAAGGACTCTTCCTGAGCCTTATGTTCATTTTTCTAATCAAATAACTTTATTATAGTTATCAAACATCATAGTGATGGTCACTTGCATATTTCTGATTAATTATATTTGATGTATGTGTTTGGTGTTCAATTAGTCTACTCTTTATGAGTCCATCAGTTTGTTATCTGTAGAATTAAGATCTAGAATCTTAACTTGTAGTCATGAGCCATCATTTGTTTAGAAATTTTATATCATTTTGAGGCAAAAAAAAATCTTCTAAGATGCAGGTTTTGATGGTTCAGGGAGACACAATGCTTAGTATATAATTTTTCTTTAATTAAAGTTTTATTTTAAAATATAGATTCACCTGCATTTGTAAGAAATAATATAGAGAGATCCCATGTCCCTCTTTTATCTAGGTTTCCCCAGTGGTGACATTTTGAAAAACTATAGTATAGTTCTACAACAAGGATATTGACATTGATACAGTACAAGATAAAAAATTTCCATTACCTCAAGAATCCCTCATGTTGTCATTTTATAGGCACATCTAATTCCCTTCTACTCTGATTTTTCCCTAACCCCTCGCAACCTCTGATCTGTTGTATTCATGAACCAGAGCATATGTTCCTCACTAAGTCTGTTCTGCTAAGAGCTGCCGCTCTTCTCTGTGACTGCTAGTCACCTGCCTTGACTTCGAGTCTTCTGCCCTCCGTGGACATCATGTTTGCTTACAGCTGTCTTTTGAATCCCTTCGCCACCTCTGTGGATGTATTTAGTCCTTCTGGTGCCACAGCTATTTGGGTTTCACAGTAAAATGATAAAAAAGCTCGTCACCCCATAAATGTCTTTTTCCACACTAGATCTCCTTACTTGCATATGTAGTCAATGGGGCTGAAATGGAGATGAGTTACTGTTGTGGCCCTTTCTTTATTTCCCCTAATCTCCTATCCAAATCCCAATTGAAATACAGTTAGGAACACTTTGCCTCATTTGGAATTTAAGCAGAGTCTTTAGATACAATCTCTATTATTTTCTTTATACCCTGTTATTAACACAATGTCCAATGTCTAATCCAGTAACAGTCACAAAGTAGTCTGTCAATGTTAGGAAGTAAAAGAATGCATGCTAGAGTGAAGACTGATTTCAGAAATGAAAGCAAAACTTAACCTTCAAAGCATATTCTGATGTATCTTGTTAAGTTTAAAATTGAAGAGATAATTACTTTTGTGCAGTGGAATCATTCTGTATCATAATTGTGGAAGTTTCATGAATCTCTACAGTTGATAAAACTTTTATGCACCCTCCCCCCAAAAAAATAGATAGAAAAGGTAGTTAAATCAGAATAAGGCATGTAGTTTAGTTAGTAACATTATACCAATATCATATTTCTGTCTTTAATGATTGTACTTTGATTATGTAAAATGTTGTCATTGGAGGAGGCAGGGAAAAGATACACAGGAACTCTATACTATTTTTGCAACTACGACACTATTCTAAATTTTTGTTCAAAACTTTAAAGGCAAAAATGTCAAACTTATGGATGCTTATGTAATTTAATGTCCCTATTTCTCTCATTTGGTGTGTGTACATTACACATATATATATATCTCAAATAGCTCAATGCATGTACTTATTTGAAATCATCAGTTAGTATGGCTAGAAAGCCTATGTGTATTTACACTGTTTGGATATTCTTGATGAATATGAAATTAAACATGGTATGCAGACCAAGGTTGTACATAAAAGCTTTATAACACAGACGTGTTTATGTGAAACAAGTAAATAGCTCATTCCTGAGTAGGAAGAAATGGCAGTAGAATACTAACATGATAACTATATAAGATGACTGGAGCTCAAATTCTGATTTTATTTTGGCTTTTTAAAGTAACAAAATATTACTGAATGTAAATTACTCTGAAAGCCACATACTGAAAACCACAAATGCTTACTTCATTTATTTAATCTCTTGATAAGACATAAAGTGGTTTAGATTTTTATTTATATAATATGTACACATATATACTTGAAGAAAAATAGTTTCTCACAATAATGGTTAAATATGGAAATTAATATGTACTTTCAAATAATATTTGGTTATTCTTACAATGTATACTTTCTATTAGAGATTAAATTTTAATTTCTTTTTATTTCTTTCTAGGATGCTGTCATGCTAAAAATATTTCCTCTAGATAATTCCGTAGGATCTTTTCCAAAGACAAGTTGAGTAAAATAGGCCTGAACAGAACCATCTTTTTCACAAAATAACCTAATAACTCTGAAGGCTTGTTTTTTCCCACTTACTCCAAATGGCATTTTTCAAAATAAGTGATCTAATATTTTTTGATTCCCCAGAATCTCTGGCTATGTATAATTGTGTAACAAAAACCTATTGCTTATTAGCTTTGTTTGAGTGATAGAAAAAATTTCATAAAATTAGTACAAATCTTTATCTTTCACACCTGAATGCACTGGGGAGGAAAAGAAAAACTTGTTCTGGATAGTATTTTGCTACAGTAGTTTAAATTAGAAGATTTATTTAACTTCAGTGTGCCCTACATTCTACATGTTCCCCTTTCCCCAATCCTCTTAAGAAAAATGTATTTAGAAATTAAAGTGGCAGTCATCTATTTGAAATTTTAAATTATTCAATTCAGAAAGCAAATAAAATTTTCATATATACAGGGGAATAATAGGCTCCAAAATAACCACACATTGCATGATAAATGGAACATCTTTTGTGATAAGGAAAGCATTAAAAATGGAAACTGCACTATGGATTTTCTGTAAATCAGGAGCTATATATAACTGGCTACTTGTCTCTGGTCACAGCTAGAAAGAACCCTATGGTTGTGTATGCATGGTGCCAATATAACAAACATGCTTGTTCAGCTAAGTCAATTCTGTTAATTTGTGAAAAGAATCTGTTAAGTGAATCATTTAGCATCCTATAAACAAAACAAAGGGTGATAATTGTACAGATTATTCTTTTCAATTTATTGAGTTGGCAACATGTGGAAAAAGGCAACTCTTGTCTTTACTTTGAGTTAAGTAATTATGTCCTCAAGGGGTAAGATTTTAATTTAGAAAAATCCCTCTTTGAGTATTATGTAAAGTAAATTAAAGAAGAAAGAGATTGGACGCAGGGAGAATATTCAGAGAGCTGTCAGGGGAGAAGGACAGTTTGAAAGACTATGGTGTCCACATGAGTAGAAAAGTCAGTACGGGAGGGATAGGTCCACCAGCACCCAGTGCGTTGTGGATATAAATAAGGAAGGAGAAAAATTACAGATGTGACAGAAGCTTCTGGGTTGGAGGATTAGGATAGCAGTATCAGCAAACGGTATGGGAAAAATAGAAAATGGGTCAAGTTTTGGAGGTACAAAAACATTTTGTTTTTTAATTTGAAACACCATCCAGCTATCCAAATAAAGATGTCTGTAAGACAGTTGAAAATCCTGACCTAGATCTCAAAATCTAGGTTAGAACTGGATATATGGATATGGAAATCAGTCCTCAGTATTTGGATTAGAATCGGACCTTCTACAAGAGGACTGAAAGGGAGAAGTCAGAGACGTGAGAATAGGTGTGCTCCCTGTCCCAGGATCAAAACGAGATCGCAGTCTCAAAGAGATAGATTTCCCTTTTTCTTGATTAGTGGGTTCACTGGGTAGATTTAAGAAGCTGCCAAACTGTTTTCTAAACTAGCTGTACCATTTTGCATTTCTACTAGCAGTGTCCAGCATTCCATTAACACTTGGTTTTATCAGATTTGTTGTTGTTGTTGTTGTTGATGTTATTTTTATTAATGAGCTTTGTATTCACATCAGTTCCCCTTGCCCCATAAAACCCAAGGAGATGATGCAGACTGGCCCATGATAAATGCAGATTTAGAATACAGTTTAGGAAACCTAAGCTTCAGAAACCTCATTCTTCTACAATAAGTTGCAAGCAAACCCATCTGAATTTTGCCCCAAAGGAGATATTGTTGATACTGAACTGGACTGGAAACGAACTGCCCTCTTCTCCCATTTGTTCGCTATAGGGCATTCCTTACAAAGACAGTACCGAACAAAAGCTCCGCTCTCAAAACACACAGGCACATAGCAGCCCATGAGGAACTCTCTCCCACCAGTGGGGAGATAATTGAATTGTCAGATAATTGATAAAGCTTTTTAATGATTTATATTGCTTCTTAGGTGATTTTTATAGGATATGTTTTTGTGATATATTGACCATTTCACTTTCATTTTAAAATCTTTGGCCTAAAGCTTGTTCATAGCATTCTCTTATTTTTATTTTTAATTTATTTATAGTTATATCCTTCATTTCTAACATTGATCATTTTTCTTTCCCTTTTTTTTTTGCGGGGGGTGAGGGGTGGAGTTTAGTCTCACCAGAGATTTTCCAGTTTTATTTATTTGATAGAGAATCATCTTTTGGCACTCTTGATCTTTGTGTTTTATTTCCACTCTTATCTTTCTAATTATTTTCTTATATATTCTATATTCTTTGAATATTCTGGGCTTTCTTATTCTAACTTCTGAAATTTTATGCTTAGGTCATTAATTTTCACCTTTTATTTCCTACTATAAATAATGAAGTCTAATTTTCCTTTAAATACCACTTTAACTGCATACCACAAATTTTAATATCAAACTCTTTATGGTTAATTTGGTCTCAGTATTTGTTAATTATCATATGATTTTGTTTTTTGACCACAATGATGTGTTTGTGCCTGTATGTCTCTATTGCTCGAGTTTATTCAAGTTTACACATCTAGTTGGTGGCAGAATTAAGATTAAAATTATATTAATTTGATAACATTTTATTACTATTTAATCAGTATAGTTTAATTGCATTGTCATCTGAGAATGCAGACTGTGTGGTCCAATTTTTAGATTCTACTCTGACTTGTCAAGGCTTAAAATATGTAATTCCCATATATTTTTTAATCCATACTTTGAAAAATATTTGGTGCATGGTTTTAAAAATCTATAACATTATTTATGAATTACATTGTCTAAATATAACCTTAAATTTTTTTTGTCTAATATATCTGTAAGTGAAAGATATATGCTTAAATCTTCCATTATTATGGTGATATTATTAATACTTATTAAAATTTATTAATAGGAATGGTTATTGAAAAGAATATTTTCTATATGCAGTTACTTAAAAATAATATAAACTATAGAAAGTATTTACTTTTACTCATTTGTTGTTAAGGTAGTAGCTGTAAGAGAAGATGAAGCATTTTTATAACATAAGAGCAGAATGTGTGGGCTCAGAAAAGACTCAGAGTTTACTTAAACCATTCAGAGACAAAAAAAAAAAGTATGCAAACTAAACCTAGTATAAATGAACTATTTCTTATACACCTATAACAGAGTAGAGAATCTCATAATGTTTTAAGATTTTTGGCCAAGTTGAAAAATAGCACTGGTTGACATCATTTGTGGTCAACCTGTCTGCTGTGATTTCTACAAAATACATCTTTGCATCTTGACTCTTGCATACGTTATTTTTACTAGCTAAGAGTAAGTAGGCTTCTTTAAAAATAGCCATTATTTGAGTGAACAGAAATATAAGCTGTGGATCTTTGTCCTTAGAGCAAATTAAAATTGTCATTAAATAATCTGTTTCTGTTTTTTTATTCCCCATCCAATATAAAATTATTAAATTTATCAGGTGGTTACTGTACTCTTATATCAGATAATGTTATCCGATCAACTACCTCAGACAGTTTTGATTGAAATTTTTTCTTTTAATTATAGATATTTTCTTTGAGCATAGCCGTTATCTACAGATATGTGTGAGTCAGAAAAGAAAATAAACCTACATATGAAACAGTTAACAATTTTGGGCAAATTACATGGGCATCGATACCCTATGCTAAATATGTCATTAATTCTATTATGTATTTTGATTATTGTTTAATAAATATATTTTCACATCAAAGTATTATTAATTTTATTATTCTCATGAGAAGATACAGAGAGTAAGAATAATCTGAGTATCTTGCAAATAAAATAGTTTTATATCTGCTTGATTTTGCTTTAATTTTCTATATCTACTTAAGTACAAGAGAATAATTTGCATGAGCTGACAAAAAAAGAATTCATTTATTAGTGATAGCATATTTTAAAGTGCATTTTAAAATTGCATGATTATGTCTTGCAAAAAATATTAATTTTATAGGAAAATACCATAGTGAATCTTTCAAATTAGGAGACAACTTTGCTTAACAGAACAAGTAACTTTAAGTACTCTGTGATCATAATAAGGTAATTTTTAATAACACACTCTAGTAAAGAATTTGTATTTTATTTAGTACGAAGTAGAGATTTCCTGAAACTTTTGATTTAGAGACTTTGACATGATCAATACCTTATTTTGTGTTGGAAAGGAATAAGGTTGAAAGCTAGGGGGAAATGGGAAACTATACAATATCTCAGGTTTGAAATAATTAAGAAGTTCTAAACCCTGGAATAGATATAGATATAGAAATGAAAAGGAAATTAATATAGATAAGGAAATGTACTTAGGATTTGATAATGAAAAGCAGAGGGGAAAGTGAGGTTAATAGAGCCAAAGATTTTAGGAAAGTAAGGGTATTAGAATATTAGGAGAATTCTGGACAGACATATTTTCAACTGGGCATTTGGAAATATAATTGTTGAAAAGTAGTAATAATAGGGAGTTTATACACATATGTACCAGTCAGTGTTCTGATCAGAAACAGATGGTACATTCTAGAGTATTTACCTAAACAGAATTAAGTGACAGGACACTTAACAGAAGCATGGCCAGGTTTAAGGGAACAAACAAGGGATGATGACTCACTCATGAACTAGAAACACAGGAAAGCTATTGTCGTTCCTAGGGCTTACTAAACAAAAGGAAAAAACAGTATTTTCAAAAACCAGTGAAAGTTGAAGCCCCTAAGGACAAGTCTCCTTAGAGGGTCTGGTCATCTCTTGGTGTGACCCATTAGCAGAATATAATCAGGTGCCAGAGGGCAAGGGAGCTGGAGTAATCCAATCAGTAAAAGTAGTGTCGTCATTACTCTTGCTTCTGGGAAGTCAGAAAACAAAATCAGAGTAGTGGAAGAAACAGTGAATGACAGCAAAATATCCTCGTGGGACTTCAGATTGAGGGCAAGAAAGTGGATGATCTCACTCATGAAAGGTTAGGGAGGACAACATGATCTTTAATAATCCACAGAAAAATTAAGACTATCTAATGATGAGGATGGAAAAGTTATCTGAATCAAATGAAATTCCCAAAACAGAAATGTCCTTCAATAAGAGAGATTCAAGGAAATGGAAAAATCAGATATCCAAGAAAAAGTTTACTGGGTCATCATCAGTGACCTTTCTGATTTCTATTTCAAAAGGAAATACAGCAGGAGGCAAATTGCTGAAGCTTAAAAACATCATAGAGAAAGAGGAAAATGCAGTGCACAACTCATTTATTTGAGAAATTTTGCAGAGGAAGGAAGTAGAAAACTAAAAATAGTAAAAGTGGAGGAATATAAGATTTTTTTTCAATGAAAAGTTAGCTTCTGTATATCCCAGAAGTATCCTTATTTGGACTCTTTTCTGTATTACAGAGAAGCATTACTGGGTGTTAACCTTACTATAGAATATAAAAATGGCAGGAAGCATAAGTATATTAAATTACGAAAAAATAAAGTCAGTATTAATGTTCAAATCAGAGAATAGATTTAGTGCCAAACTTATTGCTATCTCATGGTATGAAGCTATGCAAATGAAGAATTTCACGTTTTGAAAAGGCACAAAAAATGGTAATTTATTTTGCTATTATTAATCCTCATCCTAAATAAAACTTGATCATTTTGTTGATTTATGCATGTGAAAGCATTTGATTCCACATTTAGAAAGAGATGTACTCTGGGTACTTTCCAAGGAGTATATCTGCAAACTTATTGCCATTGAGCTTATCCAATATTTAAGAAGAGCAGTGACTATGGAAGATGAGCTGAAGGTGGTGTGATTCCTCCATTCCTCCATACATGCTAAACTATTCTAGCTTAAGCCAGTCAGCAGAGAACTGAATGCCTGCACTGAATGCCTGCACTGAAATTGTGGTTACCATTGTAAAATCGTGTATACTGAATTATGTTTGGGCATTTTTCCATAGGGAAACCCCCTATGAGGTTTGTCTCTATCTTCTTATACAGATGTTGTCGAACACTTTGTTTATTGTATAGCATGGTTCCTTTTACATAAGGACTCATTTGAGAAATTCCTTTCTGGGCTCAGTATCAGGAGTCTTATGCTTTTTCAAGTAACTTGTTAGATTTCATTTTTACAGATATGGATCTTGCAACTTACTATGTTTCCATCTGTATTGTATGCCAGCAATCTCAAAGCCAAAGTTATGGATATGATCCCACAAAAATATATTTTGTGATTTGTTTTTATTGAGGTAGTATATAGATAAATATTTTTAATCAAATAGCACAGATAGGATTTAATTTAAAAGCAAAAATTGTCTTCCCATTATCTCATCCCAGGTTCCATTCTCCCTGTATGGAACAGTTTGATCACTTATCAACTTTGAAATTATCTCTTGACTACTGACTTCTTGATAGATCAGTTTGTAGTTAGCTAACTTACTTTTCCCCATACTTCTACTGTTTTTAGAAATTGCATATTTTTAATTGTCTCTTTGTTAATTATGTTACTTCTAATAATATACTTAGAAGTAAGTTTTCTGTTCTGTCAAGCCTTAGTAATATCTTTTGACTTTTTACTTGAAAGACATGGATATTATTCACTGTATCCTTCCTTATACATTCTCTCAAATATTTCCATCTCCAAACTTCTGTCAAGAATGTTGGACTTTAACATTGTTAAGCTTGGTAACAATGCCTCCGGTCTTCTGACTTTGTCTATATATTTATTTTAAATGTTGAAACAAAGACAGTTGTTAAAGTATCCAATAACATCTGTGAAAATAGATATGAATCCCATAGGGAGGTTTCCTTCAATGTAGACTGTGGAAAAATGCCAAAATACAATTCAATAAATGCAGTTTTACAACGGTAACCAAAATTTCAGTGCAGGTATTCAGCTCTTGCCGACTGGCTTAATCTAGAAATAGTTTAGCATTTATCTAATTTATTTTCATCTTTTCTTATGGCTTGGCATGTAGGATAAAGAAAATATTTAGGAAAGTTTGGAGATAAAAATTATATGGATTTATAAAATAATGAATTTAAGTTATATAGAATGTACAGCAGATATTGCATTAAACCACGGGAAAGAAGGGGAGGAGGGGGTGGGAGAAGGTTGGGGGAATGATCCAAGATCATTGTACCTCAAACTAGATTGAGGAATAAAGTGTGGGAGGCAGTAAAGACATCAAAAAGATGGAATCCACCTTCTAGATAGACTGAGAATGGATGAGCACAAAGGATAAAATCTGTGGAACACCATCGTCATGTGATCCCCATAAGAAATGAAGAAACAGAAAGATAACTAGACTTTCAAAGTATTTTTACTTTATTGTTTTGCTAAGGCAGATTATTTTTCTTATGTTACAATTCTTAATGATTCTTCTAGTAAAATATTTCTAAAATCTGTACATAACTTGGGCACAGTGTAGAAGATAAGGTACATTTAACTGAGTCAAGAGCAGAAGTATCCAGAGAGAGTATTGCTGCTCATATGTAGATGGACTGTTTTGGCATTTGTCCTACAACTTGTTTACCATGGTTTGTCCCTCCAAATGAGTGTGTTTTTAGCAGAGTTCAAGTGAATTACATGTGAACGTCTGAGGTTAGATGGGCATGTGGTGTATGCATGTGTGTATGTGGGTGCTATTTTCACATTGCTCCTAGCATTTCGCCTGATTTTTATGTAATTTTTGCATGATCTGATTCTCATGGGATTTTCTTCCCCATGACCTCTATAATTCCTATACATTTTATATACTTATAATGGCATCCCCATACTACTAGGAATAATTTATTAGCCTAGTGTTTCTTAAATCAGAGTAGCATGCTCAATTTTTTCCCTGTACAATATTTGAGTCAAACATATGTCTTATTGACAATAAATGGTTACTGAACTGGTTTTTGTACATCCAAGAATAACAAGAGGTATGGAATGTAAACAGATGGGAGTATGGGGACGCACATTTTTATTCATTCATTTACTCAGGCAGTAAATGGATACTTTGTGGACACCAACCACTATGCTAGGGATGTCATATAGTGGTGGACCAAAGTTTTTATCACAAACCTCAAAGCTGATTTACCTACTTCTGAAATAGTCATTAGGTAGGTAATCAAAAATGTAATGAAGTAATTACGAATGAGTGAAGAAAATGAAAAGTTAGGGAGCAACAAGGTGCCCTACAGAGTGGCAGGGATTGAGAAGTGAGGGTCAGCAGACATCCTACTGTCAGGAAGTTCTGTCTGAGCTGAGTCCTCAGAATGTGTGTGGACAGCCAGATGACAATGGTGACAACAGAGTCCAGGTGAAGAGTCCATAGCAGGAGTGTAACAGGTGTAAGGTATTATGAAGGTACTTGTTTTCTTTCTACCTCAGCAGAGAATGTACGTAAGCCTGGAGACTCACTCACATCAGGGCTACAAAATGAAAAATCTACTTCTATATTTTGACAAATTATTAACATGGGGAAAATAAAACTTAAAATCCAGCCAGAAATAAAATTTCACTTTAAGAAACATATAGTGATCACAGGTTTATGACATCAGCTTAAGGAATAATCAATAGTGTTTCTGTTGCAGCCAAGACCTTTTATATTTTAAGAAAATGAGATCTTACTTTAGGAAGTATTCATGTATCGTTTTTTCCATCATCTAATTTCCTATGTACAAAACTTGTCAGTTGCACTAAAATCTTCACCTAGGCTTGCTTACACAATGGCAGAGAGTTTTAGGTACGTTTTTTATTCTTAAGCCAAACCTTTGCACCAAGATATATAATCTCATTCATTTGCTGCAGGGGCTTGTGTGCCCCAATTTTAGTTTTCTTGAAATGTGAGATTTTAGTGGACTAAATATATTCATTCTATTCATAAAATAAGTCATAAGTTATACTTCAGACCCCATAATAGTGAATTTGAGGGAAAAAATTTAGTTTAGGCATCACACATAGCATACTTTTAAATCTCTGTATATTTTCCTTTAGTCTGACAAATTATATGCTTCAAGGAATGACAAAATGTTTTTCTAAAGTATTTTGGTTTTTAAATGCCAAATGGCTGAACAGTCTTCTGTTGACTTGAGACTTTTGCATCCTATCTGAATCGAGTGGAGGATCTATTAATTTGAAAGATTCTCTTAGATTAGGGGCTGGCAAACTAGAGCCCATGGGCCCACTCAGGTCCCTGCCTGTTCTTTGAAAATCTGTGAGCTAAGATGCTTTTTACATTTTTCAAGTGTTGTTCCAAAAAAGTAATAATAACAAGGAAGAAAAAGGGCATGGGACTGAGGTATGTGGTCTGAAAATATTTACTGTTTGGTACATTACGGAAGAAAGTTTGCCTCTCCAAGACCATCTGAACTGTTATTTGAGCTAAAAAAAATATCTAGTGCACATGGTGGGGAATTTCCAGTTGTTAAAATTTCAGTGATGTTTAGATTATTCTAAAATTATCCTTTTGAATGACTCACAATATGTAAAAAAGCTCTAACTCTTTGCTGTATATTTACAATTTATAGGACAGTAACTCTAAATTAGCACCATAGGTTTAATATATTTTTCTTAGCTTTTCTAAGCATAAAGCTTTGCAAGTTACATAAATGTTATGTTAGTTAAAAAAAAAAAACAACTATACTTCTAAGCATATGTACATACATATCACAGCCAGTAAAGGAGATTTAATATCAATGACATATAATTCACAAGCTTCTGTAAATTGATTTTTCAGTATTACAGTAATGAATTTGGTGTTTTTATATACCCCAAAAGCGTATATTGTTGTGTGACATTTGTCTTAATGAAGATTGAATTTTAAAAGATATTGTTCTATTCAAGAAAGATTCAAATTCATTTCAGTCTTTCAGTTTTGATGTTGATTTCCAAATCTTAAATGTTTTGCAAAACTCAGCTCTGTGTCTTACCTCAATTTTTTTACACCTATGTAACAAGCTACAAGTGAATGAAAAAGTCAAATTATGTTAAAAAAAAAAAAAGGTCCTTTTCAAAGCCTATGACATTGTAGTCAGTACTACTAAAATGGTATATGCATTGTAGCAGACAAGTATGTTTTTCCTATTAGTAAGCAATATCATTTATACTTTTAATTGCTTGTGTAAAAACTGCAGAGGAGCTTTTGCTAATGACCACAGTAGGAGCATGTTTTGGAAAATGTGTGAGAAAGGTAAATAAGAATTTTCGTCAAAATTCATGAAAATAAAAATGAAGAGAGAAGCATGCAGATAAAATATGCTAATAAGTAGGCCAGAAATTTAATGTATGTCCAAAATGTGGTATGATAAAAATTATCTATCAGACTTTAAATTTGATATTCAGATGTGCAGTATCAAACATCAAAGTAGAAAAACCTTTATTCGCAGCTGAAAATTTGATTTCCAAAGGTCAGGATGAGAGTGGGTAGGCTCCCAGCTTTGCCCTGGTTTGCCCTTATTAGCTATTCAGCATCAGCAATTCCTCTCATTTTCTGATGCTGAGGTTCCTGATTTGAATGAATGAATGAATGAATGAATAAATAAATAAATAAATAAATAACCAGCATCCCTACCAAACAAGGTTTTCTGTGGAGCACAAACAATACAGTGTGTACTAGAATGTTTAAATAATGATATATAAATATTAGATGTTGTTTTTATTAAATCTATGGCTACACCTTCTTCTATGTTCCTTAACTTTTCCAAAAACTGCTATGTAAAAGATATCTCATATATATTTATATATTTGTGCTTTTATATTCAAGACAGGATCAATAACGCCTACACTATTCTTTGGAAATGTTTTAAACTTCAATTAGGATAATGTTTCAAATCTCTGTGCTTGGAAATGAGAAGTGCAAATAACAATCTACTGATACTGTGAATGCTGACAAAAATACCCTATGCTATACATTTGTTCATAAATGATAAATGTACCCTCTCTGCAAAGCTAACCTTGAATAAAACACTGTCCTCCTCAACATCTCAGATTTTCTATGTTGCTTTTTAATTTAATGGTGAAATCTAAAATGCAATATATCTAAATCTTCACTAATTAATGTTCCCTTCAAATACTTCTATGTTAGTTGATAGTCTTTCAGTTGCATAAAAAAAAAAAAAATGAGGAAACAGGTTCAATCATGAAAACAGCTAGAGATTTTCTTGAGCAAGCTTTGGATTTAGATGCTGAAACGATGTCCTCACGCTTGTGCCTACTTCGTCTTTCTCTGACATCCATTCCTTCATGATAGCGAAACCGTCAACCTGAACTTCGTGCCGGGAGCCCCTCCTTTCCCAGAATAAATGACTGAGTTCCAGCGGAAGTGCTGTAGTTGAGTCTCAGTGAGTTAGGTGCCCACCTCTGCTTCTAGAGAGTGGCTTCTACTTCTCAAATCAGGTGATCGAATGGAGAATGGGTGACCTTTTAGAGAAAATCCGGAAGCTGTTGCTTAAAAAAGAGAAGAAGTTGCTGAGGGAAGAGCTGTTTTCCCCAATTCCCGCCCCCTCTCTATCGCCAGTGCCTGTGTGTTCGTACCTTGGAATAGGTTGATTTATATGTTTTCTCTTTCTCCCTTTTATCAAAATGTTAAGTCTTCTTTCAAAACACCATCTCTCTTTTATTTTCTTATTTTCAACACAGCCCACATTGGCATTGACTCTCGATTCCTTGTGCTAGTCTTCCTGCACCCGGTTTGACCTCCGCCAGCCAGGATCTCCTGACTGTGGCTCTCTTACTCTGTCATTTCTTTTTTTAAAAATGCACAACACAGTTAATTGTTCTTTTTAACCTAACTGATGTTGAAAAGCTGTCAGACTTCGACTGAGAATATAGAGATTTTTTTAAAAGCAAGAAATATGGTTGGATTCCATGAAAAATGGTTTATTGTATAATAAGAATGTTAGAACTCATAACTTAAATGTTTATTGCATACTATATTGGGTACCATATAGTATTTCATTCTTTTAAGGGTATATCTACACATAGAAAAGGACCCATGGAAACTTTGGCCTGTTTTCCATTTAGAACTGGATTTGTTTTTATATAAAGGATATATAGAAGCTCTTTTCAAATTGTTTGTGGTGTGGAGAATATAAAATCCTGCCATTGGATAAGAAAATTTAAGTTTACTTTATGACATAGAGAACACAGTTCTTTCCAAGGTATTTTCCCCTAAATTTTAATCTCCTCCTTGTTCCAGGCATTTCCTGGGAACATCAACTCTGACGGCGTGGTGCGCCACGACCTGCAGCACCCGGTCATTGCCCGCTACGTGCGCGTGGTGCCCCTGGACTGGAACGGAGAAGGCCGCATCGGGCTCAGAATCGAAGTCTATGGCTGTTCTTACTGTGAGTACCACAGTTAAAATTTCACTGTGGGTGTTGCCATCTTCATTTAAACAGTAATCTGTTTATTTTCAGTTATTTAACATTGCTTGCTTTTTCTGACAGTAAACTGCCTTCTGCTTTTATATACAAATAAAACAATGCTGTTTGTATGTTATAAATGTATATTTACATTTATATACAAACACATATAAGAATACCTTAAGAATATTTTAAGTAAAGGATTGGGAAGTGTCTGTTCAATAGACTAAAACAATGAAGCTTGTTAATTAAATTGCCTGAAGTCTTATGAAATATTTAAAAAGTAAAAACCTATAATATTATCCATCTTTTTGGCTTTAGTGATGCATTTTGAATATATTCTTAAGAGCTTCCTTCCATTTCTCTTTGGTTAAAGTTATCACTTTTTTAAATCCAAACACTGAGTTTCAAGGTCTGTTGTATTTTATGTATCTATAAGTCTTATTTGCATCTTTTTCCAATTTACTTGGCCATATATAAAGTTTCTTTTCCTTTAAGCGTCTTTTGAACTCCTTTTTTCTAATTCTTAAATATATTATACATAAGTCTAATTATTCCAATATATGGACTTTTGGGGATTTTAATTCTGCTATCTATTGTTTCTGCTTATTTTTGCTAAAAGTGCTTGTTTATTCCTCCCTCTCCCCTCATTTTCTCTCCTTCCTTCATAGACTTCCTATCTGCTTGTCCTTCTCATTTATCCTTATGCACATCCATCTTTTTGACCATGACTTCAATTTCTTCAAAACTGTATCTGTGGAACTTCTTTTGGGCAAATATTGATGGTGCATTCTTTTAGAGAGAATTCATTTTTGCTTATTTCTTCTATGACAGCAGTACTAACACCAAATTACTTTAAAGACAGGATTTTTGAGGCCCCTAGGAAGTATAAATTCAGTCTTCAAACACATGATTAGCAAACACTGGCTTTAGTATATGAATTCTCTGGTAAAATGTATTTTCTTCCTTCCAAGAGATGTTTCTTCCTATTCTTCCAATTGGTCAGGGGAGGAGGGATGCTGGATACAGACAGGGTAGGGAATTGGAATATCAGCTTTGTGCAGCGAATCTCCCATTAGACTCTCCCCTACCTCTTCCTGTAGACCCATAAAAATAAAACTCACTATAACCAGAAAATGGCAAATGCCCTATTGGACAAACATTTGAAATAGTAGCTATAATGATGACCAGTTCATATTTTGTTAGTTCATGGGCAACATTGTTACGTGCAGACTGATCTGATTACTATAAAGGGGCCATGGAGATCATTTAAAATGTTCTGTAGGGGTTTATTTTATTTGGTCATTACTTTATTATAGCAAATATGATGAGTAGAGAGAAAGAGAGACTTAGTTCTTCAGAAAAATTAGAACTCTTCGAGGAAGCCTACAATGAGCCCTAACACAAATGTAGGTCCTTTCTGTGTACTCTGAGTATTCCTGGAAAGGGGACCCTGTGCTCAAAGTGTTCTAGATGTCGACATCATGAAGAGAAGGCAAAAAAAGAAAAAACAAAATCCCCAAAAAGCTGATATTTTTATCAGTGTGACAAATTTCATAAGGAGTATGTTCAGCTTTCAATAAATGAAAAGTATGTAATATTCTTAATGGAAACCATGATATATATATATATAATTTATTTTATTAATTGTTTATTGAACACTTTTTGTGGCATGAAATATGCTGATTTCAACCCAGTGAAATAATACCACAGTGAATATGAAAAACATGGTATGAAAGACAAAGGCAATTTAATCTAGCAGTGTTTATTAAACTAAAAATAGTGAAAGTTAATATTTGCTTAAAGGCACACAGCTTGAGAGATAGAGCTGGAAGGGAAGCCAGAGTCCGGTACGCTATCACTGTTTGCCTAGTCCTTAATTCCAACAAAGTGAACAGCCATGTGACCATCTCCAGGTAAATAACCATATCAACACCCCAGATGCACTCATTGGGCCTGCTCAGTTATATTTGTGATAATCACCCAGGCTGATGGGGTATTCGTTTATTTCCATTAATAGTAGTATTTTGTTGTATGAATATTCCACAATTCTTTTTTTTTTTTTTCATTTCATGCTTAGGAATATTTGAATGTTTTCAATTTGGGGCTCTTTCTAAAGAATTACTATGAACATTTTCATGAGTAGAGACCTAGGAAGGGATAATATCAAGTTGGCATATGTATATACTCAAGTTGGTTAATAATGACAGAAATTTTCCTAAAGCGGTTGTATCAATTTAGACTTTCACAGCAATGCGTTCCTGTTGCTATACAATTTCAGACACATAGCATCAATTTAAAAGTGTTAGCCCTTCTGTCTGGTGTTCATTATATCTCATTTTAGTGTTAATGAACATTTTCCTGATTTTTAAAGAGTTTATGCTTACTGGTCAGTTATATACCCTCTTTCCTGGCGTGTTTGTTCAGGAATATTACCCATATTTCTATTGGATTGTCTTTTATTTATTCATTTTTCTATTGTTTTGAGTAGTTTTACAGCCAACTCTATTTCTTTTCTTTTTATTTTCATTCTCATTACACTATCTAGACATGCATCTTTTTGAGATGGCTTCCTTTAAAAATAATTATTTTAAAACCAATACTGTCAATGGAGTTACTATAGAACGCACAGCAAAAGGTAAAAGCAGCTCGCACAAAGGAAATAGCGCTCCGACTCAAGTGTGGCTTAAAATATAACAACATGTTCTATAATCCTTGCAAGTAAGTTTGTAAAGTTTTGAGTTAGTGCTGTCATGGGCTTGTCCATCATTCCTGGGCTTTCGCAACCATAACATGGGGAGGAAAAATACCTGAAGCTAAATCGGAAGCTAGATTTTCTAAGTGTATAAGCCTTTCTGGGAGAAAAATCTACACTTTGGAAAACTATATTAATATTTATACCTAAGATGCCCAGTGGAGTAAATGATAAATTGGTAACAGCATCAAATCAAGTAAAATGGAATTTGAAAAATAGTATTGTAGCAGGTTGTAATAACTTGGATAATGGCCTCCCAGAGATCTCAGGTCCTAATTCCTGGAACCTATAAATATTACTTTGAAAGCCAAGAGTTTGTAGGTGTGATTAAGTTAATGATATTGACATGAAGGGATTATCCTGCACTTGTCCAGGTGGGCTCTGGGTGTAGTCATATGTGTCCTTATAAGTGGTAAGCACAGGGTGATTTCACAGACAGAAGAGGGAGGCAAGGTGACCACAGAGGCAGAGATTGGAGATGTCTGGCTATAAGCCATGGGATGTGGTCAGCCGCCAGAACAGGAGACATGCAGATCTACCCTAGAGCCTCTGGAGGGAGTGTGGTCCTGCCGACACGTTGATTTCAACCCAGTGAAACCGATTTGGGACTTCTGGCCTCCAAAACTGTGAGAGAACAAATCTCTTGTTTTAAGCACTGTATTTTTGGTAATTTGTTATAATAGCAACAGGAAACTAATACAGATGTCAATATTTTAGAGAAAAAAAAGGCGCAAAAATAGCTCCAAGCAATGCTATCCAGTAGAACTTCATAGAGATATAAATGTCTCAATCTGCTGTAGTCGCCAGCCATATGTAGCTATTTAGCAATCAAAATATAGCCAAGACAACTGAGGAACTAAACTTCTAATTTTATTTAATTTTGATTAATGTGAATTAAAATAGTGTGACAACTGGCTACCATATTGGATCATGTGCCTTAGAAGAACCAAAACATCTGCTTTTTATTTTTCTTGTTACAATCTAAACAGATTACAGCACTTGTTTTTTAAGTGACAGTCTCTATTTTTTTTTCCTTTGGTTTGAGGGGAAAAACACAATTTAATCATCTTGTAGACTGTTTTTACTGTCAAAAATTTGGTAACAGGTCATTTTCCTAACTAACGTTCAGGTCACATTATTTTTTGTCTATTTTTGAAGAATGTAAATTACATTCTCCTCTTTTTCAAGAAAAATATACATAATTATAATAAGAAAAAGATGTGTTGAACACACTTGTAAAGGACAACTTTCCCAAAGTTACAATGATTTAGATTTACCTCTACTGGAATTCAAACTGGAGTGGCTCCTTCAAAGATGACTCTCTGTTTTTTCTTGAACTTAGTGAACTGTTGCTTTAAGGGCTTTGTTTGATTTTTCAATGAGAAAAGAAATCCTGGGTCTTTGGGGAATTGTCAGACAGACACACCTCCCATTTTGCTCTCCTGTGAGTAGCAGTGCTGTGTACTCTGGGGTCCCAGCAAGCAGGGAATCTAGGCTTTGATCACTCTTGTGGGAGAGAGAAATGAATTCTCTCATCTTTCTAGAAACCCCTTAGAGGGTTTATCTGTGATCTGTCTTAAACCTGCAGGTTAGGGGATAGGGTAGTACTTCTTTTATTTCAAAGTTTGCCAGGACTGGAAGGGAGAAATCTCAGTGTGAGCGCTGCCTCTGTTGGAGTGTATGCCCCCTGTAACTCCCCTGTGTGTGTTGTCTTTCCTTCGTGCAGTTCTTCCATGGTCACTTCGTCCTCTGAGAAGTTAGATACCTCTCAAGATTGAAATACATTCATTCTGTTCCAGGGGAAGAAGTTTAGTTCCAGGCCACTCCTTCAAAGTCTTCAGGGTTTCTACAGTTTTTGTTTCCTGACTTATCTTGACAATCACATGAATTCCAATTTCAATGAATTTAAACTCATTTTAGGTTATTCAGCTCTCTCTACATTTAGGTTTCCCTCCTTTAGTCAAAACAAGTATATACTGTTATTTTAAAAACTTAGTAATATTCCCCATGTCTTTTGACTCAATGAGCCGTCTCCCAAAACACCAGTGCTCATCATATTCTATACCAAAGGGACTATGTGAAACAGAAGAGAGAAGTCACAGTCTAATAATTAAAAAAAAAAAATCATTATGGCTACAATATTCGAACATTCATTTAACAAAAGCCCAACACAGTGTATTGTTTAAAATAGTGAGCTTTTTTGATGACAAATACCAAATTAGCTTTAGTGAGTCTTCATAAGAGTAAGGTCAGCATCTTGGGAAACCAGAACACACACAGCTGAAGTGATTTCTATAGATGCCTTCTCTCTTTGGATGAATAATTAATAAAGCCCAGATATGTCACCCATTGCAAATCATGGTGGAAAATAAGTGCCAAGCTGGCAGGGAGGGAAAACCACGTCAAGAGAAGCCACATACAAATCGAAGGAGGATGGTGTTTTATCCTTTTCATGCTGTGCTAATGAGAATATTCTCTTATAAGTACCACAGAGTAATTCCCATAGCTCTTATTCTGCCTGGATGAGAGATACTGCCATGTAAACATGTATTAGTTTGCTGGGGCTATTGTAGCAAATTACCACAAACCGTGTGTCTAAGACAACAGAGATTTATTACCTCACAGTTCTGGAAGGCCGAAGTCTGAAATCAAGGTGTTTTCAGGGTTAATTCCTTGTGGAGACTCATGCCTCTCCCTGAGCTTCTGTCCGTTGCTAGTGGTTCATGGTGTTGCTTGACTTGTAGCTGCATCATTCTAGTCTCTGTCTTCACAAGGCCTTCCTCCCTCTGTATTTATGTCTCTGTATCCTCACATGGTCTTCTTATAAGGACACAGGTCCTTGGATTTAGGAGCCACGCTAAACCAGGCTGACCTTGTTGCAAAGTAATTAATCACATCTGCAGAGACCCTATTTCCAAGTAAGTCTATATGTTGAGTTTCTGGGTGGAGACGAATGTTTTGGCAAACATTATTCAACCTGCTACAATAAATATTCATTAAAATTGGTAAGAATTTCTATTTAGGTCAATTTAGTTGAGCAAAGAAATAAACAGTTCTAGAAGTCAACCTTTTTTCCTATTTAAATTAGATGTTTAATTTTGCATAATGTAAAAGAGTTCCAGATTCTTATATTTTTTTGTTCATCACACATACACACACAAAGTAAAAGAGATACTGTTGCTTGAGGATCATTATTTTATGACAGATTCATCAGTCCCATTAGCATTTATTGAATTCTATTCTTAAATCAATTTGCTATTTTTAATTCCAAAATGCAAATCTGACCATATCACACCTTTACTTAAAAGACTTTAATGATGCTACATTGCCTATGAAGTCTAAGTTATCAGCCTGAAATATAGTGCCCTACTATTATTTCTGCAGTCTTAGGCCCTATCATTTTCATGTTTAACTTTGTGCTCCGCTTATACAAACTATTCCTATTTCCAAATACATGACCTGCTTTTAACATATATTCATCCGAGATGTCCTCTCTGACTGTAATGTCCTCTCCATCATTCTTCACCTGACCAATCTGTCCTATCTTTTAGGATTCAGTTGAGATGCAGTTTCTAGCAAGAGGTCTCTGAATTTCCAGAATAAACCACATCAATTTTTTTTACTTCAATTACATTATATGAATATATCCAATAGAATATTTATCAAAGCATTCCAAAATATAGCAGATCTTAAGATATTGGGGGGAAGGGACACACAAAATCACCTTATTCATTATTGGTATTCTGTCAATTAGCAGACTCCCTGTACACAGGTAATGTTTGCACAACTGAACTAATGTAAGATGTAAATGATTTAAACCTCATTTATTCTCTTGGTGAAAATTACTATTCAACATTGTATAGATTTTTTTATTGGTTCAATAGGATATGATTCTATTACATCATACTGAATGGAGCTCTAGAGGCCGGCCTACATAATGTTAAAATAATTGCTACTCTGAATATATTAATAGATGTTTCAAAGAGCCATATAAAGCAAAGAACTCAGTTTTTCTTTTTCTGATTCAAATGTGTCTAGACCTTTGTTATTTCTATTTAAGGGTATTTTAAACCTCAGTTTTATGAAACTGCTTCATGGATTAAATATATAAATTGCTTTTCATCAGAGGAAAAATACCACACTCTTATTAATTAATTTGAACTTTACATCCAGATTAATGTGAAAATAAAAGTAAATCAATATAAAAATAGATTTAATAGCTATCAAAGTCAAGTTCCACATAGTAAAGAGATAATTAAAATTGCCATGCTAGTAAATAATGTATGAACATGCGGAGTTCTTATGTTTGTATGCAATAGATTTTTTAAAAGTATGTTATAAATAGAAATGTTCTTGCCATTAAGAGAAATGGAATTTCGATTCAAGCACATGTTATATTCTTAAGTTCTTTAAAAAGCAGTTTGTATTTCAAAGTGAATTGGAAAATGACAATAGAAAGACTGTTTCTCTATTCTAATTGTGGCTGACTATGGTGGGTGATAATGCAACCTACATCTGGTCATTCTTATAGCAGTCTGATATTTTTGATATGGTGAAAAATATACTAGGTCATTTGTTTCATGGTCTTGACTTATTTAGCAATGTAAACTTAAAGGTGTAAATATTAAAAGATAATAAAGTATTATTATTTTATATGATAAAAAGTCAAAAACTTCGTGTGTCTTATTCCTGGATCAACATTTGAGGGTGACATTTACATTGAAAGGAATTTTAAGTTATAAAAAACAAAGGATTCTATTCTGGTTTTTCATGTTCATGGGATACATATTATCAGCCTTTAATTGATTATTTTTATTTTTTCAGTGTAATTTCTTTCCTTGGAAGATAGTTACTATTGAGTTTATTCAATGGAAAAATGTAGCAAATGTAACTTTCTACATAGGTACAGGACAATTACAAATGGCTACTACTTCATATTTTGGAGATATATTTAGTATGTCACTGATTTAGAGTTATATTTATATTGTATTGCTTACTATAAAAATCTAAATTTAAGTTTACTCAGTAATTTTCAAAATTAATTTGACATAAAATCAATAGTGTTGATTTAAAGCAAACTAAAGTTATTTGTATAGCACAACATGTAATTAAGCCCATGTTTGCCATTCCATATTAAGAAAAAAAGTATACTTCTATTGTGGAATAAGAGGATATATTTTATACTATAAATGTTAATCCAAAACTCTTTTCGTAACAATACAGCATTTTTTAAAAGCTTACACATACTATGTTAACTGGTTGAAGATAAGAATAAAATAATGAAAAATAACTATGCCTTAGCATGATTTATAAATAAGATGTTTTGATTAATACAAAGAGCCACATATATACTCTACAAGCATTTTTATGACTCAAGAGACATCTCAGCCTGATTCCTTATTTTACTAATGAGGAAACTAAAATCCACAAGGTTATGTGACTGGCATAAGATAATCACAGACATAGCAAACCTGCATAATAATTTAGAGCATTGTTATGACATTTGATACCTCTCTGCTCTAGTTAATTCTTCTTTTCTTCTCCACCTACAAGGACTTTTTAAAATCATAATGATGGCCTACAGAAAATATTATTTTGTGGATTCTAATGACTGTAAATTGGCACATCGTTTTCGCTATGAGAATACATAGAAGGAGTTAGTCAGCAAGAAAAATACCTCAATAGCATTGCACATTCTACATTTCCAATAGGAAAATTTACAGGACTGATCTTCAGAGTCCACTCATTCTAGGACAGCTTGCCAATAAACACAGCTCAAGCTTGCCTTGCTGTTTGGTGCAGAAAGTTTATCAACCTCAGTCAATCCATTTCCTCAGGGAGTCTCAGCTCATGAGATATATTCACTACCTTTTATATATATATTAATCTTATTTATGTGATTGCAGAGAATATTGAAGTCAAAGTTACAGTTACAACATGGCACTTAAAATTCCTGTTTAGTGTGAAGAAAGAAGTAAAATTTAAAACACTGCATATATATGATTCTTTTATTAGCTTTTATTTCTTGAGTTGTTAGTCTTAATTATCACCTATTTAAATTAGCTTAGCTAGGGAGAAGAGCAAATATTTAGGATGGCAGTTGTCATCTTCATGAATTAAAAGTAACAATATAATAAAATCATCACTTAGTATGCTGACATTTAAATTTTCAAACAGTCCACATTCTTGGATATATCAATTAAAAATTAGAAATCAGTCATTTTCAAACATTGAATAATTTTATTCCTATTAGACTGGTATCGGATCCATCATACCTTGACTTGAGAAGAATTATCATAATTTTATTCTGTATACTTCTAAATTGAACATTTATGTAATATTTTCTTAGGCTCTAAATAGTGTCATATCAGTCTTTTCAGTCTTTCCTGTTTGGTGAACTGGGAGCAGTTAAAGAAGTTGCCTTCTGTTCTATTTCACTCTGAATTTCTAATATTAGGAAAGAAAGAAGGCAGGTGGACTGGACCAGTCTCTGTAAAGATTCTGACAACTGTAATGGCAAGCATTCCCAAATAATTATTTTTTCAAGGGGGAAGCCCTTAATCTGTGGAAGGTTTTGAGTAAGATATCTCTTTTTTAGGTTGCCTATGGTAAACACTCTTAGCTTCTCTAGATTTGTGATCTTGGCTCCCTGGAAATTAACTCAGAAGCTGAGTAATCATTAAAGTATTGAATGGAGATGTTTCACAACCTAAGTGCACCCTTCTGTAGGAGGCAGTAACTGCATGGCTTATTAGATACTCTCTCTATAAGTCTAGGTCAAGGAGCTCAGTGTGATATAAGAATGGACGCCTGAGAAACTGTGCAGGCTGTTCTAGACCCCTTCTTGTTTGGGCCGTGCCTCTGTCTTAATCACCTCTTTTTTTAATCCCATTGGTGAGGAAGCTATTCCCACCCTAGGGTTATGGGGAATATCTGACACCCAACATCAGATAGATGAGATCAGCAGCAGATTATCAGTCATGTGTATTTGCAGCCCATGGGAGATGGACACCTCATGCCATGCAGGCCACATGGGGGTTGTACTTGGGAACAGAGTGAACAGAATCAGGCTTTGTGAGAGACGGGCCTTATAGTATCAAGAGGGTGAAGTGTCCCTTGGTTCCTACAGGAGGATGTGTGATTGTTTGAATAATTCTGTGGGTGGCAGAGAGCTGAAGCCCCATGTGCTCAGGGGTAAGAGGAGACTTCATCCATGGGGGCAGAGTTCCTAGGAGAGCTTGTGGTTAGACCGTTTGAGAACCTGGTTTTCCTCAGAAGTCAAGGTGTACATAATACTGTGTTTTCATTTCAGGCCTTATACCACTGTGTCTGGATGACTTGTCTCCTAAAATTATTGGTAAAATCAGGCTCTAGGTAAGACTGATATTTGCATAAAATCTGATTTAACCATCTGATCCTAATCACCACATGGATTGTGTTAATTACACACCTGAGTCAAATCAGCAGCGTGCAGAACCTCATGCAATGTTCTTTCTTCCCGCTATGAACCTACTGTTTACCAGGTCGTTTACTTAGTAATCTGGCGTATATTATACCTGCTATATCATCCGTATGTGTGTATCATACAAAATGAATCTAGAGAATGGCAAGTGGCTTCATAAATTTTGAAATGTAAATGTTTTAATGTTGAGGCAGGGGAAATTTTTTTCCCTTGGTATTGTGCTTGTATAATAATGATAATTATTTCCCTCAAATCATATTATAAGCTTTTCCTGTGTTTCAAAAGACTAGGTGAAAATATGACTGTGCTCACTCACTCTCCACAGTGCTTGACTCTGCGCACAACTGGTTTAACAGACACTCTCGTTAACCTCTACTCCAAATTTAGATATGCCGTGTCCATCTATTGCAAGGATGCTATCTGTTGACCAAAAATAAAGTATATTTACTAATGCTAAAGTTAACAATCAAAAAGAAAACTTAGTAATTATTACAACAAAACCCAGCGAGACACCTACAAGCATATTTGATGGGTACAGCAGAATAGGGGTTTTGATTCATTCTTCAGGTGAGGGTTTGTCAACAATGTTTAAGGTAAAACATGGCACAGATTCATTTAAAATCATGCTACAAAGGAAGTATCTGAATTCAAGGCCATGAGAAGACTGGAGAGTACATCGTTTCCTCCTTTTTTAACGACCAGTGTAGATTCATTCTGGACTTGTCCTAATACTGCTCAGCATGATTGTAGAAGCTCCTGTATCTCTCCAACGACTTTCCATTGATGATTCTAGATTACCTCATCTCCTCTACTTTTAGAGTTTGTGCTACTCAGTCTCTCCTTATTCTGTTTGTTTTATCTTGTTTTGTATATTCTTTTTAAATTAAAAGAATAAATATATGTTTTAAAACAAATTGTATTTTATACTTTGACCCCAGTGAATATCACTATAGACTGAGGTCTCTTATCCTTGATACCGTTGATGTTTTTGGAAGATAATTTATTGTTGGACATTGTTGGGGAGAGGCTGCCCTATTAATTATAGAATCTTCAGCATCCCTGGCCTACCCATTACATGTTAATAATAGAATCTTCAGCATCCCTGGCCTACCCATTACATGTTAATAATACATCACACTCCTCCTGTTGTGGCAACCAAAATTGACTTCAGACATTAAGAAATGTCTCCTGGAGGGCATTAAGTCACTGTGTCATCTTAATCATGCTTATTCAGAGGTGTGCATAGCAGGGCATAATATGTAGAGAGTGTAGAACGGTGCTTTGTGTAGTTGCTCAAACAGTTTCTTGAAGTAGGCAGTGTCATTAAGTTGATTTGACTGATTTCTTATTGCTTTAGATTGAACTGGTCAAATCAGAGCTATTTGGATAACTCCAGACAGCTTCAGTTTGGTTCAGATGATTCACTTCATAATAATCCTGACTATAATTTTTTTTTTTGTATAGGCAATATGATTCATATTCAGGGGTGAGGGGAAATATAGACTAGGAGTGCTCTTGGCTTCACATGATTACTTTCCACAATATACTACTAGGATTACATTTCAGAACTAAGTAATTACTTTTTCTTTTTCCATGCTTGCTTTTCAGTTAAGAAAGAGAGTGATTTGATTAACTAAATTACTATTAATTAAACTTAATTCTCAGAAATATATCTGCTAGGAAACATTGGATCTAGAAGCTAAGAAATACCTAACATTTGTTGAGTGTTTCTGCCTTATATCTATAATAACTTCACAATCCTACAAAATAGGTTGTGGTATCCCCATTTTGCAAATGAGAATACCAAAGTTTGAAGAGGTAAGGTAACTTACTCATGTATCACACACTATCAGACTAAATTTTGAATTTTTCACTAAGCATGTTACCTCCTAAAGGCAGCACCAGATGAGAGTGTAACAGATCCACAGTCAGAATAGTAATAATAATTATTGTTATTTATATAATAAAGAATATGCAGCATATCTAGAGCATTGTGCTAAGTGCCTTATTTAATCTTCTTAATACTGCTACAATTTAGGAACTATAATTGTCTCCATTTTACCAATGAGAAAACTAAAGCCTAAATAATTTTTTTTTGCTCATTCAACCAGTGAGTATAAAACCAGGATAATGATGTATTTGTTTGTTTGTTAATGTATTCATTGCCTATTCCCAAAAGCTTCCAAAATAACAATTGATAAAAAATGTGGATATTTATGTGCCTGACTAGAGTCCAATATACCTAAAGTAAAAATGTTCATAGAAATAGTAATTTGAAAGTTGTGACACAAAAAAGGTTGAATAAACTGTGTCGTAAAGCCATTACAAAACCTTTAAAGAATTTTTAATGACAATAAAACATGGTCTCAATATGTAGTAGATGAAGAAAAGCAGAATATAAAAATGTTTATACAAAACAATATCTCTTTCACTTACTAGTTGGTTAAAAAATATAAAAATTTCATCAAATTATTAAACATATTTATGTCTGAGATGTGATATCATGGATAATTTTTATTTTACATACTTTCCTGCATTTAAAAATTACTATAATCAGAATGTAATTTAAAATGTATGCAAGATTTGAATCTCAAATTACAAATCAGATATGCATTTAAGTTCTCATCCCTTTATCAACACTTTTAATTTCAAGGTCCCATCTTGATAGCCTTTGGGGAAATTTAATCTTAGTCAATTTTGGTTTCATACTATTTTAGGTTCTTTTTCAGTGTTATCATATACGCACTTACCTGTCCACAGAGGCTGGCCTTACTTACCCCTGTCCATATCTACTCCTCTCCCAAGCTTAATGACTCTCTGTTGCTTCTCTGGCACTCCTGGGCTCTTGAACCAGTTGGATGCTCCATCTATAAATCATTACCCCCAAAGAGCAACCAGTTACTGTATTTAAAGGAACACATAAAGCTAGCTGAATAAACTAGTTTGCTTAGTGTTCAGATGCTAATAATTCAAAACCCGTTCTTTATGATATGAATAAATTTAATAATGACATAAAAAGTACCTAAAATCTATATTGTAAATGATATACAAAAAGAAGCAATGTAGTATTTCTGTACTATTGCAATTTATATTTCAAAATATATATTTGAATATTATATAAAATAATTTACAAAAACATACTTATAAAGAAAAACAATGTAAAAACATGTTTTTAAATCAGATAGGGTAAAAAATATATCTTAAGCAAAATGACACTTTTTTCTACTTTATGTAACATCAGTTTTCAATTTAAATAATTTGCGTTTTCATCAGTCTATAATATTGCCTAGAGCCATGGGTGATTTCATATGTCATTAACATAGTCAGAATTCATTTGCAAAAATTTGCTTCACAATGTCACTTTTTAGTTTTGAGCACAATATGCATGTATAGGGATTATTTGTGTTAAGCATATTTTGAAGTGTCACTTTTTCCTTTATGGTATGCATTATGATATAATGAAAGGAGATGGTTCTTTCGGTTTAAATCTTAAGTAAATGCCATGTTTATTTAATGGGTAATTTGCAATGGTTACTTAAGCTTTTCAGTCCCCTTTCTGCCACCTCCAAGTGGGGATAATAATGCTACTTCACATATTTGTCATGGGGATTAAATGAGATAACAAATATAATGTGCTTAGTACAGTGACTGGCTTAAGGTAAGCACTCATAAATATTAGCCATTATTGTTGTTGCTAGTGTTCACATTTTGTAATTCTCTTTCATAGCATTTAGGATCATTTTGTAATTGTTTATTCATTTCCATTTAGTCTCTTCTCTGAGATGAATATAGCATCTGTTCTTTCCCTCATAAGAAAATATGCCTTAAACCTTAATTAAGCATAAAAAATGAGGTCTTAATGCTGAGTTAACAGTCATTTTATTAAAAAGAAAGTTGCCTTCATATCAAAATATAATTTTCAGTACTTAAAAGAGATTCTCTGAAATGATTGACATCAAAGAAGAGCAGAAAACAGGACTCATGAAACCAGAAAATGTTTAGAGGTAAAAGGTCTCTTAGGTATTTTCTCATCCAGCTCTTAGGTGTTCAGAGGAGGAACTCTTTCTGAGGTCACCCCTTGAGAAACTAGTAGTGAAACCATACTGAATCTGGTTTTAGTATTTAGTCCAGTCTTCTTCTCCGTATTATATCAAAGGGTAACGTGTATTTATTTCTGTTAGAATTCAGTCAGTCACTATGTGTTGAGCTTGGACATTCTGCCTTGACTGTGTTAGGCAGTACTGAAATATTTTTGAAAGAATGAGTCCCTGTTGTATTTATCAAATACATAGAAAGTTTGTAAGAAGTAACTAATTTCTCAACAGTTTACACTAGAGGATAATTATGCAACCATAGATATGAGACACAGTTCGGGTGCTTTACCCACATGGGCATTTTATTGACACTTAGTTAAGAGTGAGGAGCCAATGAAAATCTCAGTTTTTGTAGAAAGTGGAAGGACTGTTATAGCCCAATGAAGTTTAGAAGGGTTATATTGAGCCCAATGATGTAGATAAGATTCATGCATAAAGTATGTTTTGATAATGAATCATACAATAATCAGGAGAAGCAAAAAAATCTAATAATTAATATTCAGTTGTCTAAAGGAAATTAAACCCAGGTTATTCGCAAAAAATACCTTAAGCTCAGTAAATCTATGCCATCAAATCATAATGACAATTATATTTATTGAGTCACAATTTTGGTTTCTCAAATTGTCTGATCATTAACCCCATAGGAGAGTGGAGATGTTTAATTTGGCTAATAATTACTGTAATTGTTGACAAAGAAATATGTAAATAGGGAGAAGTGAGAGATGGAAAGCAAAAAAGAAGGAAACATTAAAATTCATACCAAGTATACATTCATTAATAATACTGTTCTCAATCTTTAGCAAAAATTTTAGTGATTTTAAATATAGCACTTAAGCCTTTTGAAATATTATGTTAAATAATACTAATATTCTTTATATTAAAATGCTGACTTACCATCAACATGCTAGTTAGTGTGTCATTTTAATCTTGAAATTTGGATGCTTTTTAGTAATAATGTATTGAGTGAGCACTAAAGGATTATTAAAATTCCAATGTCAGCTCAATTGATACATTAGCATTCTCATAACAAATAGTTCATAAAATTATTCTAGCTACTAAGAAAAACACAGACATATACAAAGCATACTGCTGGGCAGTCTGTATTCTACCAAAAAAACCTCTCCACCTTATAACAAGAGACTATTTGTTGTTAAAAGTGTAGCATTTTAACTGCTAAATGATGTGGAAGAATTCTCTGACTGCACCATTCTGTATAGATTTGACATTTTCCCTGTGATTTGTGTGGTATCCTTCACAGAAGGTGTTGCTTGGGTTCTCTTGAGTGCACATGTGCCACCTTTCCCTCTGCCCCTCCCCTCTTACCCATCTCCAGCCACCAGTGCTTATATTTTTTCATAAATAGTTACAAAAATATTTAATCAGAGAAGAGCGTATTAAATGTCAAACTATCTCTAAATGAACAAAAATGATAAAGAAAGGAGTTCAGTAGCAAATGGAAAATTATTATCCCCATCTTCAACACATCTATATCTAACAAATTCTTTCTTAAAAATTATTGAAATATTTGCATTTGATTGGCTTATTTTAATCTAGGAAAAGAACAAAAAAAAATGTATAACTACAACTCTTTAAATCCCACATCAGTTTTTCAAAATTTCAAGAGCTACATTCCTTGTAAAGTAAGCCTATGAAAATGTTTAATCAGCCCAAATGGAAAATAAAATACTGGACCCTTGAATTTTTGTAATTAAGTAATCTGGCCTGTAGAACTTTTCTTCTCATTTTTCCTTCCTATAGAAAGTCTTGTAGATGATATTGAATGTAAAGGCACAAAAGGAGAGGAAACTGTTATAGTTTTTCCCAAACTCCAGTAGATCTCTTATTAGCTATGAAAGCTTGGATAAGTCATTGATCCTTTCTGAAATCACTTTTCTACTTGTAACTTGAAAACAAAGTATCTATTCTTTAATATTGTAAGTTTTAATTGAAGAGTTTAATAGAAAATACCTTATACACGGTAATTGTTAAATAAATGGCAGCCATTTGAATTTTCATTTAGAAAACAATTTAAGTCAAGAAATATATTGGTTAAAAATGAGATCAAATTGAAGATAAACAGGATCGAAATATGAACCTATTAATTTCAACTAAAAAAGTTAAGGAATTACCAGTCATATACAATTTAAGATGATGTTTCTCAAGTTTTATTTAAACATCAGGTAAATGAAATCCAAAGTGGCTGTAATTTATTGATTGCAAACTAGCTGGTTAGTGGAAGGCACAAAATTGAACCCACAAGTCTGTCGTGTGGATAAATATCCCCCCTTACATCACTTTTATGTTCATTTTGCCCCTTATCATATAATTTAATGAGGGGTTAGTTATGCTTTATTAATATATTCTCCAAGTATATTATCAATTTCTTGAAGACGAGAACTGTTTCTTATACAGCATTTCTCTTGCTCTCAGCAACTAAAACTGTACCTTGCACATACCAGGTACTTAGTTTTAAGTTGATTTGTTTAAAGGTGGAAATTATTAGAAATATGTTTCCAATTTTACTTAGCTTTTAGTAGATATTAACATCAGGAATCTTCAGGAAAATGGAGAAAGTGATCATAATCCTGACTCCTATTTGTTATATATATCTACTTCCCATACTCTAATGCAAAATTAAGGCGGGAAAGGTAGTTTTGTAGGGGAGCACATTACACATTAATCTAGAGGTCTAAGAGCCAAACTTTGACACCTGCAGCTTAAGTCTGTTGTACAGAGGCTCTAAGGCAACAAAGGTCACACTGACCTATTACTTGAGTAGAGGAAAGAAAAAAATTATCAGTGATCCATAACTATTCTTCAAACTGAACTCTTCAAAATGTATGTAGATATATATCATAGATCATTGCCAGTTCTTACATTATCAATTCAATTCTGTTACCAGGACAACCAAGAGATTAGAGAACATAGAATCTCACCTCTAGTTGGCAAAATTACAGTGAATACAGGTAACAACAGGTTGCTGCCTCTCAGTGCTCATGATCAACTGAAGTTGCTTATATATGGGCTTTCCTTATTTTAAAACTAAACAGCCTATCATGTTGAATTTGTTTTTGCCTTGTTATGTCCAGTAAAATGTAACCTATGTCTGACATACTGGATTTTATAAATTTAACTTAAACATTCTAGAGATTCCAGGTTTCCTCAAGCTCTTTCTGTGATCAGTCTCAATTAAACACTCATAACTGTGTGTGTTCTCAGACTCTAACTAGTTTTTCTTACAGAGAAACTGAATTTGAGCAGAATGTGTAACCCAATACTAATGGAAGAAAAGTCAGGTTGAATAGTATTGACATAAATAGTTTGAGATAAATAGTTTCACTTAACCTAACATCAACCATAGTGAGTACTCACTTCCTTTTTTCTTTAGAAGCCCCCATGTTAGAACAGATCTGTTGGGGGCCAAGAACTGTATATTACTTTATAAAGAACAGTATTTTATTACAATTCTATTTTACATTATGCTACAATATTTCTAATATAGCATCGGCAATAAAAAAAAAAGTCCCTCCTACATAATTCATGTGTTCACAAAAAGCCTTAGATCCAGCAGGTATTGTGTCACTTTAGGAAAATTACTTAATCTTTGAACTTCAGTTTCTTCATCCTTAAAGATGAAAAAGCAAAGGCAAAAACAAAAATATTCTTCATTGGTAAAAAGAGACTAATTGAAATGAGCATTTTATTTTATTATTTTTAATTTAGCTGCCTAAAATAACTAACTTTTTTTCAGTTTTATTAAGGTTTAATTGATAAATAACAATTATGTATATTTAAGGCATTCAGCTTGATGTTTTGATATAAGTATACATTGTGAAATGATCATCGCAGTGAAGCTAATTCACATATTTTTAATATGTTATGGAGTCTTTCCAGCTCAATACCAAGCTCATTCAGTGCCCTTGATATACTTTAGGTTCTTTTCCTTTTTCATTCTGTATTAGTTTCATATGTTGCATAAAAAATTACCACAAACTTAGTGGCTTAAAGCAATATACATTTATTATTTTACCTTTTCCATGGATCAGATGGCTAGCCATGGCTTAACTGAGTTCTTTGCTCAGAGTAACTCAGCACTGCAGTCATCACATTAGCTTAGACTGTTATCTGAAAATGGGGTTCTCTTCCGGGTTCAAGCACTGTTGGCAGAAATCATTTCACTGAAGCTGTAGAACTCTTGGTGGCCTGCTTTAGGGGAGGTAAGAGAATCTCTAATGCCTCAACTCTCTGATCCCTAGACCCTTTTTTCAGGGTCCTGCCTGCTTAAATCACACCCATTTAGGGTGGTCACCTTTTTAGGTAGCACAAAATCAACTGATTAGGGACATGTGATGGCCAGTTATTTATGTCCACTTGGCTCAGCTTTAATCGTCGGTTGTTCAATTACAGAAAAATCTAGGTGCTGCTATGAATGCTTATATAGATATGATTAATCTAATAATAAACTGACTCCAGGTAAAGGAGATTATCTACACTAATCTGGGTGAGCTTGATCTAATCAGTTCAGGCCTTACAGCAGAACTCAGGTTTCCCTGGAGAAGGAGAAATTTTGTCTGTGAGCAGGGCTTTAAGACTTCTGCCCAAGAGTTTCCAATGCTAGCGCTTCATAACAGCCTATCCTATTGATATCAGACTTGCCTATCTAGAGCTCATATCACATAAGCCAATTGTTTGATATAAATCTCTTGATACTTATATATCCTCCTGGTTCTGTTTCTCTAGTGGTTCCCTTACCTGTATAGTATCTTACATCTGTGGAATCCCCTTGCCTTCCTATATAACATGACCTAATCAGAAGAGTGAATCCATCACCTGTATAGGTCCTGCCTACTCAAGTAGAAGAGATTATACAGTCATGTGCACCAAACCCAGGAAATCTTGAGTCATATCAGAATTTCTCCATCCACACATTCTCCAACTATTTAACTTTTGTTTTTGTTTCCCAATGAATTCTGTTCAATGGTGTGGGCACCAGGCCTGCCTAGCCCAAGGTCAGGCTGGTCCAAGGTCTGGCTGTGATCCAGGCCCATGACTAAGAATAGGACATCAGATTTAGAAAATGTGTAAATATACTTCAGTTTATTGTAGCTGAAGGCGACTATTGTACTCTGCTATGTGAGGAGCCATATGGTCCCCAGGAGAGCAGAAGGGGAGCAGAAGAAGTGTGCGCAGTACCGTGCCCCCGCCCCAGCAGAACTGCACTTCCCAACAGAAGTGCACTCCGCACAACAAGGTTGGTGTCTGCCATTTCATTCTCATGTCTGCCTCTTGTGCATTCTTCCAACTGGGTGTCTTACCATCGAACCTTCCCTTCTCGATCAGCAATACCACTGACACTTGGCATAGCCAACACGATCCACTCAGCCCTGACAAATGGTGAACAAACAGTAAGACATTCTGAGATGGGAGAATAGGGAAAGGAAAAGTTCATAGTCATAGGCAAAGGAAGAGATCACAAAAATAGTGCAATTAAAGTTGATGAACAGCATAGGAGTTGATCAAAAGATATAAAAATTGCATTCATTCCGATAATTATAGATTCAGTACCCGAGAACTCTTCAATTACAAATCTAAAAGTTTGCATACTCTCATTCTCTTTTCTCTAATGTTTAATACAGGGCTATCCAATAGAACTTTCTATGGTGGAGGAAATATTCTTTATTTGCACCATCCAATGCAAGAGTCGCCAGCCATATGTGGCTGTTGAACACTTGAAATGTGGCCCGTGACTGAGGAACTGAATTTTTGACTTTATTTAATTTTAACTAATTTAAATTTCAGTAACCACGTGTGGGTAGCAGTTGCAGTATTAGAGCAGCTATTGAGGAATAATCTGTCAGAACTGTGATCTGACTGCAATTTCAGCATTTGTTTTATTAATGTGAACTCAAAAAGCAAATTATCTGAGCCATCTCTTTAAAAAGATGAAAACCTGAAGAGAAATAGACTAGTTCAGTACCATGCTTTTCATATATTGCAATTCCATGTGCTTTGTTTTTTTTTACTTTAAAGAAAATATGTTGTGCCTAGGTGCCACTGGAGACAGAAATTAAGTATATGACATAGTTTCTTTTCACATGGAAATTTCAGTCTTTTGAGGAGGACTAGATTTATCTGAAACAATAAAATAAAAATGTAAGCAGACATAAATGCAGAAGCAGAAAAAGTACTTTGTTGTTGGAGAAAATGACATCTCCAGTATCAGGTGATTCAGCTTATCAATTCTTCTGTATCCTGAAATACACACAGGTAGCCCATCTCAAGGTTCAGGTACCCAGAGAAATGACACCATATTAACCATACCTATCAGTGAATCACTATTCTGGGAATTCTCAGATTCCCAGTTGAGAATCTAGACTGATAGATGCTGGGCCCTAAATTGCTCAGAGGGACTGTGAGAACAGCTGATTTTTATCTGTTAGCGCTAGGATTTTAAGCCTTTGATTTCTACAAAGCTTGCCTGTGGTTCTACCCAAAGGTGAACTCCAAGGTGTTTAAAGGACTTCACATTTGTCATTAAAATGAAAGAGTCATATAGTCTTGGCAGAGATGGTAGAAAGCAAGGATGCAAGGCTCTAGGAGGATGATTAGGGCTCCATGCTTTCATAGTTTTCCTAGAGCCAGGATTATATGTAAGATGACTTTAACTGGCCTGAACCCATTTCTCTGGAATATGCTTTTATTGGGGGCTGAAGGCATAAGGAATTATGAAAGGAGTCTCATTTAATAAAGCTTTACAGCAGAACACAATTTAAAACTAAATATCCAGTACCTCTGTTTTCAAAAGAAACCAAATTTATCCCTGGCCATGTCTGTGTCTCTGTGTGTTTCCCATTCCCAGGCCTTGGGTATATGGTTCAGCCTCTTTTCTCCCAGGGCCTCATTATATCTCCCTACATGTCTTCATCTTTTTGTGACTCCTGATATGCCTCTTCCAGCTGTTCCACCATAGCCACGCTCATTTCATTTTCCTAAGTAAAGCAATCCAACCCAGCCTTCTAGCTGATGCTCTGGGGCCTATCATTTCATCTACAAATGGTCTAGCAAAGTGTTTAAATTTTCTCTATACATGTGAAAAAATTCCCAGCAGCCTTTTAAAATAGTGGATTTTCCTTCTTTCTAACAAGTGAATAGGTCATATGGTCAAAGTTATATAGCTAACAGGTAGAAAGAAAATGATCATGAATAAAGGATGTATACATTCCTACAGCCATGCTCAGTGGCTGCAACAGCAGGACTCCCCTGTGCATCATTCAACAAGCAGGGGGTGCGTCCCTCTATTAGACTATTTATATTATGTTTTAACTATCTCTCTACATGACTGCAATCCCCAAATATGTAATGAGTTCCTGATGGCAGAACACATTTCATATCAATTTTTGTAACCCCAGGCTCTAGTATGCTGCCTGGCACCTAATTATAGCAATCAATAAATGCTTAATAGAGTCATCATTCATTTAACAAATATTTGTAGTCCATATATGAGAAAGTAACACTTAAACTGAGATCTGAAAAATGAGTAAGAGTGGGGCGTGAAAAAGAGGGCAAGGGTAGTTAAGGCTAAGGGAGCAACAGGGAATGAATTATAACCAGTAGGTTAATGAAAAATACTGTTCGGTGCAGTACTAGACAAGACTAAAAATACTTTGTTTCAGGTCATTCTTAGGAGTTCTGGCCATTTGTACCAACAATTTTTGTTTGGTCACAATGATATTTATTCATTCACTAGAAATTGCTAGAACCAACCACGTACTAGGGGCTGGAGATGTTGTCATGTTGGGGAGGAAACCGTCTCTTCCGTCCTGGAGGAGACTGCCAGTGAGGAACCGCACGGTGGGGGCAGCGTTCCGACTGCGCTCTTCCCGGACAGTGCTGGTGCGCTCAGGGGAACAGATGCCAGTGGAGATGTGACTTCATTAGGAAGTGGTGGTGTGCTTGGGCTTTGGAGGTCGTTAAAGGTAGGAGCAAGGGTGATGTTCCAGGTAGGTAAAAGAGCATATACAATATCTCAGGGACAGAAATGGAAGGCTGATGGGGCTGCTGCACAGGAAGTGTTTGATATGAAATGAGGCTGAAGAGTTTGGGAGATCTTGACACATGATTTTATTTTATTTTTTATATTAGAAGCCCAAAGGGATGCCACTGAAATACCTGAAGCTAAAAGTTTATGTGTATTGAGAGCGATGGGGGTAGGAGAAGCATAGACCATCATATCTGCTTTGAGTTTACCTTGCTCTGACTGCAGTGTAGAGAAGTTTGAGAGCAGCTGCAGAAGCCTCAGGAACAGCCATGGCTGGCGTCCAGGTGAAAGATAGCAGCTTAGACTGGGATGGTAATGGCCAAGTGGGAATAAGTAGGAGGATGTAAGAGATATCAGAAGGTAAATTTTACAGGACTTGGTGATGTATTTAATAATAAAAATAAATAAATAAATAAAACACTAAGAATGACTCCTTTGTGTCTGTCTGGCCCTACTAGCTATTGGGCAATGTTGTGCATAGAAGTAGGAACTGATGGTAGAAGAGCACGTTCAAAGGCAGTATCATGAGTTTGTTTTTTAAAATGTTGAATTTGAAATATGTTTACAGCATCCACAAGGTGGATAGCTGAATAGTGGATAACTGAATAATAAAGGACTCAGGAACTCAGGGTCAATAGGGCTAGAGATAAATTTGTGACTTAGCTATGCATAGGAAGGAAATTGAGGCTATAGTTGGATGTGGTTACCTAGGTTGTGATTATGGTGTGACAAGAGCAGAGCATCCCAGACTGATCCTTAAGAACTCCAAAGTCTAATGGCTGAGTAATAGAATGTAAACTAAAATGGACACAAAGAATGAAGGGCAGGTAAGTCAGGGGACATCTGGAAAGAAATGTGTAACAAAAATCATGTCGGGAAGATGAGCATCAGTCATGAATGCTGCTAAGAGAACATGGAAGATGAGCACTAAAAAGTTGTCCATTAAATTAGTAAAATTCAAGTTGATGATGACCTTATCATGAATTGTTTATTGAAGTAATGGGAATTGAAACCAGTGTGACATGGATTAAGTAATGTGTGAGAGTTTAGGAGATTGAATCAGAAAGCATAGAGTGGCATTTCTTATTTAAACATAGCATTATATAATAGAATAAACACCAGGCAGTTAATTTGTTCCCTTAGAGAAGTTTGTTTTTGAAGGTGGTGAATTACATTACCTTTTATTATTTCTTAGTTTTTGATGATTTCGTAGCTGTTCCATTAAGTAGAATTTACTTTGTTGTATTCACACTGGATGAAGAACCTAAGATAGGATCCAAAATTTTCAGTGGCCTCTCCCCAAAACCAACATATTTCTCTAAGTCATTCTGCTTCTCTTCTTTTATTATTTCTGAAGATCTCCATCTGCTCTTCTGTTTATCATCTGCCTGATATTCTTGGACAGTATACTCAGTTGGACTGTGAGTTTAAATAGGCAAGTCATAACATTCCCTTTTCCCCTTTACAGATGATGAGTATCATTTTTCCATAAAAATATTTGCTCATTTTCTCCTGTCTGCATATGGCACTGCTACAAACCCGTCTTTTCCTTACCTCCCACATTTCCATTAAGTGTGTTCCTCACACACTGGATGGTCAGTTGACATTAAAAAATATATCAACAGCAGTCTCATGCATCGATTAGCATTTCTTCGTGTTTGTAATTTAAGAGCCCTTTTAAAAATGTAGGAAATTGGCTTTTTTATCCTTATTTTTAAATACCTTTTATGGTAACTTTGATGAGTAGAATGATAGGAATAAATAGAAATTTGCCAATGAAATTGGATAGCTCAAAATATAAATTGAATTAAAAATCAAAATTGTTCTTTATAATATTATAATTCCTTAAAAAAATTTTATTATAGATCAGGAAGTTTGTGTTTTATCTTAATTTTTAGTGAGTATCTATTGAAAGTGAGATTACAGTCAAGGATTCTGAAGCCTGAAAGTGTGAGATTTCAAGGTTTGAACTATTCTAATAGCTGTGCATGGCACATCTAAAGATGTTTTGTTCCTTCTGAAGCACTTTTTTCCCCTTATATCTGAAGGCACTACATTTATAACCAGGCTATTTGGGAGCATATACTGTGGATGTGCTTTAAATTGAGATTGAAATTTTAGGAAATTGTCAGATGCTTTAAATTTACACAATAGCATTGTTTTCTAATTGTCGAATATAGGCAAGTTTTAAAAATATCCTTCACAATTATGAAACTTTAGAGTTGGTTATAGTGGAAGTAGTAAAACATAGGAATAAAAGTCCACTTATAAATCTTATTTTAAATGTAAATGTTCCATTTGCCTAAATTGATCTGTGTTTTATGTAGGTAAACAGTTGCCCATTTGGCTGAAATTACTAGGCAAGAAGTATTATTATCCAGTTCTTATACCATGTGTCCATTTAACCTAAGGTCTGTGTTCTCTTGACTGCCACATTGCTTCAACTCCCATTGCTTTTATAAACACATTTATCAGAAACTTTAAAAATTCCCATGGCAGGTGGTAGCATGAAGCACAGACCAGATTATAATGTATTTCACTCCCCTAGCTCTACCAACACAAAAGCTTTATCACTAATATTTCTGGCACTTCTTGCCTTTTTGAATACTATTGTGAGAATTAGTAAGATCATGTCCATAGAACACTCTAGACTAACAATAATAGTAGTCTATAAATGTATGAAATATCAGAAAGTTTTTAACATGGTCTAGTTAAGTGAATAGATTTCTGAGTGAAATCAGTTGACTTTCAAAGCAATTTTGAATCTGCTACATTTGTAATGGTGAAAAAGAGTATTCAGTTTTTAATAATGAAAAAAAATTAATCTCAACCAAAGATTTTTGGATGTCATTGTTCCCTGTCAGTGTAAATTTTATTTACATTATGGGGAATGCCAATGGATAATATACATTATTCAGGCTGTTTATATTTTTCATTTTAATAGAAGTTTTGACTTTACTACAGAAGAGGATGCAAGATTTATAAGTTAAAAAAAAAAAACAAGAAGAAGAAAAGCACTGTAAGGTTCATACTTACTGTTTGCATTTTAAAATAACTAGTTTTTTTTTCTTATGGCAGATATTCCAAACACATAGCAATAAACCATCAGCTAGCAAATAAAGGACATCATATTAGTTTCCTGAGTTTCTTTAAAACACAAATGTTTCTTTTTCTTCCACTGATTCTTTTGGCATTAAAGGTTTTAATCAAATTACTTAGAAAATATTTTTATATTGAGCTTCTTAAAAAAACTACTTTCAATTGGAGAAAATAGAGTATTTACTTAAATAATATTTTTGTTTTCCATCTTAGTAGTATTGTTTCTATGGTTCATATTTTAATCTCTCTCTCTTTTTAAATGAAATAACCCAGTTGTTTTAAAAGATTGATTTTCCTTTGTTTCCTTACAAAAGTAACGGGCATTTGCATCTTTACTTTTATAATGACAGGTGGCCTTAATTCCTTTCCCTTTGGTGTTTGCACCTAGCAAACGCAGTTAGGTTTAACTGTACATGCATTTTTTTTTCACATTTAAATAATAATAATTTGCACATATTATTTAGTGAAAACAAAAGATGGGCTGTTTATAATTATTTCTACCTAACCTCACAAAAAGAAAAGAGTCAGAGCAACAGTGGTGATAGGCAATTTGATATTCTTAGGCTAAAGCAAAATCCCCATGCTCCCTGAACGTTAATCTAATAGCAAAACATTTTCTAGCTCTTTCTTCAGCCCTTTGGCATTATTGTCAGTGGATGCATATTAAATAAATATTTGTCTGCAGTTTCCATGTTGGCTACTATCTAGATCAATGTGGTGATCAGTGTGGTGATCAGTGTAGTGGTTCAGCATAAAAGTACTCTGGAGCCCTCCAGTAGTTTCAACTCCCAGCCCTGCCATTTCGTAGCTGCCTTGTCAAGTTACTTGTGCCCTCTCTTTGTTCTCTCACTTGTAAAATTGCAATAATAAATAATAGTACAAATATTATAGGGTTATTATCAGGATTGGATAAATTAATATTTATGAAGTTCCTGAAACGCAAAGCAAGTACTATGTAAGTATATCAACTACTATATAAATATATATATATATATATATATATATACACACACACACACAAGCACACACACAATTAAAATATGCCTGTAATATACACAGGCTACAGACAGAGAAATAGGTTCAGACAGAAACATACCTATTTTTTCATTCCCGATTATTATCCTCTATATCCTTAAGCTACTTGTACTCACTCACAGGGGATATTAAGTCCCTTATTCTTCTTACCCATGACTGTGGTTTACCTTTCTTCCTGTATTCAAGGAGTACTAAACCTTTTAAATGATAGTTATAGTCTTTTCTAGTGTAGACCATATAGTTCGGTAAATCAACCATTTTATCATTAGTGCAGAGTGCATAGATGGCAGTGCTTCTAAGAATTCACCTCTGCTGCAAAACTACACTCCAAAAGAATTATACTGGTAAGAAAAATAACACTATCATTGCTAACTTTGCCAAATCGTTGACAGTTGACTTTCTATGAAAGAGTTAAGCATGTTGCTGTATCAAATATTACATTACTCATTAATTAAAGTAGAACAGATTCAATATTTTTTTTGTTTAGCAGATTAACCAGAAACCACCATGTCTGCAATTTATATTTATCCTGTAAACTACATATGCATTAAACATTTCCATCTGGAGTCTCGATGATTGTTTTTCTCCCATCTCATGCTTGATAAGCTGTTACTGATTAGACAGGGAATTCTGAGGCTGTTGAAAGAACAGATTGTTTAAAACCTCTATCACCTTGGTGTTCTTTACTTCTTAACAGATCTTGCTTGATGTCTGCATGTTCCATTTTGGCTGCAGTCCAGATAGGAGCTATAGATCCCTTGGCCACGATGGTTTAATGCAGACAACCTTATTTTGTTTCTCCTTCCTTTCTCCCTCGGTAAAAAAAAAAGTCTACTATCTAGTTTAATTTATAATAAGTCTTCTTTCTTCTTTACTTGTCTCATTTGGTTTGATGCTAAACCTTAATTTACTCTGTGCTATGTCTAATAACATAATCAGCATATTTTGATACATAATATTTTCTAAGCATTGTTCTAAAGACTTCACATGTTTTGACTCATTTAATTCTCACTAACTATGCTAGGAGGTAGTTGCTATTATCCCTATTTATTAGTTAAGAGAGCTGAGACCACAAGGAGTTTGATTCACATCCTCAAGATCAAACAACTAGGAAGTAGTAGAGCTCAGTATAAACACAGACACTCTAAGTCTAGGACCCCAGCTTCCAACCCCAAAACCATGGGCCTTTCAGAGCTAAATTTCCATCCTTAAAGTAGTAGGACATACACTTTGAGATGTAGCTGCAGTAGAAACATATTTGAAAAAGCCACAGCCTTAGCCCTCCTTTATAATGCACGTACTGACTTCGGGTTACCTGATGGGAGTCATTTAATGGACAAAAATGTAGTGGAGTCTTATGACAATAATAAAAACAATAATAACATCAAATAAAACAATAATTAAATAGCTTTTATTTTTTTGAGAATCACCATCTGTTTATCTCTCACATACAATATCTGTTTCCCTGAATTGTTATCCTCTGTGTTAGCAGCTCCATATGTATTTTACACATTTTTCAAACTGAGTCTCAAAAAAATGATATTTCTTGTATAGGTCCCAATATTAGTGACTAGTAGAATCAGATTTCAAGTTCTAGTCCACTATTTTGTTAAATGCTTTGTTTATTATTGGTTTTTAGAGAACATTATCCTAAAAAAAAAAAAAAAAAAAAAAAGCCTTATAGACATGAGATTCACCCAGCTACAAGTCAGATACATCCCTAATTAGCAAGTGACTGATATCGTAACTAGATATCTCCTAGCCTCTTCTTGTATGTATGAACTTGATTCCTTGGATTTGCACATATTCCAGATATCACCCTGGAGACAATTCGGTATAAGGGAATGATGTTTTAAGGCAATCTTCCTTTGAAGAAACTCTGGAATGATTATTTAAGATAACATTGACCCATAACAAATAGCTAGATATTTCTACAGCAAAATGTGTTTATTCAGGAACAACAAAGCATTGTAATTAGGGACCTGTGACATAAAGGCAAGCCATGTGCAACTCTGGAGAAACAAAGAAGAACCTCTTTTAAGTACTGAAGGGTAGGTAATGGGCTGTTATAAAGGAAGAGTCCATTGGAGCAACCAAAAGTCTGAAGTACAGTGACTTTTCATTGGATGAGTTATGGCAGTCCCATTGACCGAGATGTTACTAGGCAAGCAGGAATCTTTTCTTCCTCCTGCTGAGGTAGTAGAGTAGTGTCACTTCTGTGGGAGATGCCAGGTACGGCTCTTCCTGTTGGGCTCAGTGGTAAGTTGAGTGACACGTGAGTGAGAGTCCTCTCGTCTAGTCTACTGACTCCATTTTAAATGAGATTTCTGTTCATTACCTTTCACCATAAATACTTACTAGTTGTTCCAAAGGAACATAGACTGTTTTTAAATTTGCCCCTTAGATCTGGATTATACATCTTGTTCATCTTTGGACTCCCAGCATTTTAAGGACTGTTATCAGTAAAGTATAGTGGGTTCAGGTCAATCATGTTTATTTGTTTGTTTGTTTGTTTTTAAGTTTTGCTGAGGCATTTCATCACTTTTTCCTTGAACTGGGGTTGAGATCCACTTTTCAGTTTGCAAGGGCTTACTCTTCTATTGAGAACAGAACAAAATGGGCATACACCATCTGTTCACATCATATTAACCAGAATTTGGCCCTATAGCCACAAATATCTAGCTGCAAAGGAGAATCGAAAGATAGTCTCAATTCTGTTGCCATTTGCCCAGCCAAAATTTGGAATTTTTATTATTAAAATAAGACTCCCCTTGCACTTTTGTTGAATAGCTAACAATCTCTGCCACATCATTTATTTCCTCTCCCCTAGAGGAATGGAGGAGATAGGTCATTCTTCCTCTTCTGTGCTTTTAAAGAAAACAACTGTCATATTTTTAAAAGAAAATTGAAAATATAGATTTAAAGTTGCCTTAGTCCTGTGTAATAAAACCTGACCCAAACTAGTTCAAAAACAAAGAATTTTAATTTCCCACATAACAAAAGTTCAATGCTGGAGCAGATATCAGAGTTAGTTGATTTATTAACCTGATGATTTGTAAACCACTCTTGCATCTTTATGTGTCCACCTGGTCCTGAGGCTGGCTCCTGGCTCATGTCAAGATAGCCACACCCTTTCAGTTCTCACATTCATACTCTGCAATTTTCAGAAGGACGAGGCCATCTGTTCTGCAGTATTCCTCTTAGGCCTCAAGAGACCTTACTCATAAGGCCCTGTCAGCACACCTTCTTCATCTACTTTGGCCATAACTGGTTCACATGCCAACTCTTAAACCAAGGAGTGGCAGAGAGAATAGAGTCACCATGGTTGACTTGTCTATTCCGGATTGGCTCTGTTGCTGAGAAAATGGTCCCTTCTTTTGACTTATAAGGGAGGAAATGGACCCCTGAGTGAAATCAGGGTTCGTTGAACAACAACGTTAAAAAAAGAAATGACTGTTTTCAGGACAGCAGCCAAGAGGGTCTGCTGTAATTCCTAATGTAAATCTCTGCTTCTAGAAGAACAATACTAATGACAGACTAACGTATGAAATATGAAGGATACTAGGTTTTCTTGGTAGTGATTTGGAGAAGCAAACAATATAAACTCCCACTCCTACTAAATTTATACTTTGTAAATTAAGTTTAAAGTTATATAAATGCTGTTTTCAACCTCAACAGGCTGCCTCATTTTAGGATTAAAAATAAAGGTTATTGTGTATTTTTTGTGAGTATGGGGTTGTGGGCTAGCTAGATTGTAGCCATACCATTTAATACTTTAAGTCCAGTATATATTGATAAATTATTGATAATTCATTTTCTACTCATTAACTCAGCAGTTTGAGTACTTATAAAATCAAACTTACTTTTCTCTAAAAGTTAAGGAAACATTTTTGTTTTAATAAATTTCATAATCTCAAGTTGTATCTTTGATTTAAGAAAAATAATTTACTGAAGAAAAGTACATTGAATAAAAACAGCATCTTTAATGACTTTGTTACCCATCTCCTAATATTGTCATCTTCATCTGTAACCATTTTGTTTGGGCTAGAAAGCATTACTATAGGTGGTATCTCTCCTAAAAACATACATTTACTCTTTGTAAGAGCTAGACATACATAAACTCTATAAATCTAAAGTTTTACTGTATGCCATTAAGTTAATCCTTTACAGCTAGATGTTGCATTTATAAAATTCTCTTTATGCCTAATCCTTTTATAAGTGTGTTGCTTCTAATTATGTCATTCAGAAACTCTTTTATAAGTCATCTCCTGATCCAGTGATCCCAAGAAATAAATGATTAATAGCAGTGAGAGAACCATTTGCATCTACAGTCTAGTGCCCTTTGTGGTTCTGTAGAAATTGTGTAGCAACTACATACATACAAAAGCTCAGTAAGTCAAACAGTAGTCATGTTTCCCAAATAAATTTGCCTTTAAACCCTGGAGTCCCATTATAACACAACTTGAAATGGTAGGAAATTCAATAAAGCATATCAACAAAAGCAGTTTTCCAGAAAAATTCATTATAACGTTTTCCACATTAATACTAATCAATGGCATAAACTCTAAGAAAATTTAACGGATATTATCAAAGGAGCATTTTAATAGGAATGTAATGAAAATACTGAACTATGTTTAAATAGGAAAAAATGGAGATATCTCTTGGCTTAATGAGCTTTGAAAGAGAAGAGATTTGAAGAATAAGTACGAATTTAAAGAAATGAGTAAGAAACAAAGAAGAAAATAGACACAGCGAAGCAATAGAGTGAAACTGATAAGAGAAAATAAAAGAATTTAATTGTTTTTTTTTTTTTTTTAGTAATAAAATAATATCTTTTTACTGTGGTCTTTTTGATATATCCACAGAAAATAATTAATCTCAGACTCCCTCCCTTATGTAACTATCAAATTATTTTTGTCTGGAGAAACAGCTAATTTCATCTTTAGTAGTATAGATAACTGTTGTCAAAGCAAAGTGCAGGCAAAACCTCAAAAAAGTATACTATAGAACTTTTAAAAATTAAAAATAGGGTTAAATCTTGCTTGTGTTGCCCTCTCATACCGGGAATAATTTCGTCCTTGCCACCTTGTGTTCAGGGATGTTGTCATTGAGGATGGTAGTTCTGTGTTTTTTTTCACCATTACTAGTGTTGTCACGCCATCTACATGGTAGAACTTGAAAGTCTGGAGGACTCTTCTTCCATCCATGTTATCCTTTCACTAACTGTTCTCTGGGGCCTCAACTTCCCTTTAAGTGCTGCTCCCATTAAAGTCTTTAAAACTTTAAGCATCATTAAATGTTAATGTCTTAATGTGAGTTATTTTATTAGTTGCTTTGCAGTGTATCTGTTAGCACTGCATCCGTTGAAAGAGTAAGGGGGAGTGGACAGTCACTGAAATGGAGAACAACAAAGAGAAACATTTATTGCCCTTTTTGTTTTGTTTTTTTTTTTTTTTAACCAGGGGCCAGCTCTAGCACAGATGTGTGTAATTAATATAAAAACAATTTGGGTATATACATGCAGACGTGTGTATTTGTGTATAAGGAGAGTAGTGAATTTGTATATGGATATATTTATAGGAATTATTTGTATCTCGCACATAGCTTATTCAGGCCTATAAATATTGGCTACTGATCTATTTACATTTCTATTTTGTTTTTAAGGAATTTCTTATTAAAGGGATATCACAGAAATAGCATTTTGTTTTCATTACTGAAAGAAAAATTTTAAACAAATTGTATGAGATATTAACAATGGCCATTTGTTCTTTATTTTGTAGGAAAACCATCAAAAGGAATATGGTTGTCTATTTACTATAGTGCAGCAAATTTTTTAAAGCAGAGTTTAGACTGTGTACCAAAATTCTTGTTTGTATTCATGAACCCTTTTAACCCCAAGACTCAGACCTTCATTCTCCTAATTCATATTCCAAAACTTTTCTAAATTTCAAGAGGAAAATATTTATTGAATTATCAAACAGTTCCAAATTTTGGAAAAAGAATTTCACTTGGATTTTGGAACATAAAAAGATTCCTATGGAACTGTGAAACTTCAGCAGGAAAAGAATGTTTCTAACATAAATATTAAAACTCAGTGGTAACTTGCAAAATCAGGAGTTTTGTAATTGGAAAGCCAGAAATTAGAGAAAAAAAATACATTTAAAAGTTGCTGTTTTATTTAATTTATATTTTTAAATAAAGAACGTTTTCTAAATTTTGAAACCACATTATTTACAAGGTAATTCAAGTGACAAAATACATAGTCACTCTTATAAACAAAAGTAGGTTCTAAAATATTGTTTGAAAAAAGTAAGTAAAGTTTTGGTTATTGAGTCTTGAGAGGCTATGTCAGGTCCAAAAGCAGCGCTGTCTGTCCTGAAAAGCAAAGCGTCTTTTCCTAGAATGTTGTCAGAGCCCAGGTTGTCCATCCAAGATGTGTTTGCTGTGTGGCTCCAGAGGAGCTTGCCTTCTGCCATGGCCACATGAGAGTACACTACTCCAGCTGTTGCCACTGCAGATGGAGCTGCTTGTCTCTCAACTAACATCATAACTTCATTGTTCCAGGCCTCCCACTTCAGCATCTTGTACTAGTAACGCTTGCTTGAAGTTTAAAGCGATCAGAGTCCTGACCTTACTTTTTATTGTCTCCACCAATCCCAGGCTTTGCATTTTGCTTTCTGTTTGTCAGTGTCTATAAATGCTCTTTCCACGATGCCGTGTATGAAAGCTTTGTAAATAGCATCCACCATCACTTACCACAGAGCCACTGGGAAAAACAGTTTTGTCTGGCTTTTCTCATATGTCTTAAACTTTGCACTTTTTCTTTTATTTGAGTTTGATTTAGCTAATATATTCCTAACCACAGCATTGTAATTTAACAATTGAGACAGTTAATTCATCTCAAACTCTTCGAAATCTCATCAAATTTAGTCATAAAATATGAAAATTGGAAGCAGTTCTTTGTTATAAATGTAGACTTTGAATTGCAATTTAACTAAATTTGGTAATTTTAGATATATAAAAAAATAGGTTACATTTAATACATAACAGATGTTATGATAGTGAATTCCTATGTTCAATAAATATTACTTGCTTTCTGGAAAGCAAATTCATGAGCTATGAAGAAATTATGACATATTATGCTGCTGTGAACAGAATCACAGACGAGGTCTCGAGTTCAAGTCTCAGTTGAATATCTTCATCTGACATTGGACAGGCCACGGACCCTTGCCAGCACCTCCGTTTCCTCCGCTCGCCATGAGAGGCCTGCGCTGGAAGACCCCCACAATGCTGACTTGCCCTGAAATGTTCATTCTTACACCAAAGAGGAGAAACAGTAGACTGAATCACTTATCATTTCCTTTTACTTTACTTCTCCGTATCTTGCTGCCTTCTTCACTGGTGAGCAGAATAAGCTCCATCAGTGAAGGCAGCAAAAATATGGAACAATAAGTAGGATGTGTTCTAGAGTCACCAAGCATGGCGCTGCAATTTGTTCTAAATCCATTAATACTGTTGTAAAAACATGACCCTGTTCTTTTTCCAGGCCTGTGTCAGTGTTGCCAAGTGGGTATTTTGAATATTTATTATTTCAAATCAATTAAACAAAAATTTAATATATGATAATAAAAAAAACTCATGTGTATTAGCAGCTTACAATGTACCAGATGTTGTCTTAAGTGCTTTACATGTGTTAACTCATTTACTCTTCACAATTCTATAAAGCACGCTACATCATTACCTTCACCTTTTGAGAATCATAGAAACTGAGGCTTACAGAAGCATTACACTCATCTATGATCATTCTCCTCAGGATAACTCAAATATTTCTTATATTTTCATTTTTATATATGTGCTAGTTTGAAATGGATGTCTATTTTCCTGTTTAAAGAAACGAATGCAAGGTAAACATAATCAGTTCTCATTGTTCATGGTAGTTACATTCTATAAAGTTGCCATGAACACTGAATTAGAAAATACCGAACCATTGCTCCCAGGGGAAATACGGGGTTGGGCTCCTACAAGCCTCTGGTCACTACACTTTTGTCAACCAGTCAATATATATCAGTGCTTTATTCATGTTTCTGTTTAACAGCACCTTTAGTATATATTGTTGATTCATTAACATTGAACTCATAGTCAACAGCACTATAACTTATGCCTGAACAAAGCTTATCTAACACTGTGTTTTCTCCATAAGGCACATAACAGTTTTCTTGTACTTGAGAACACAAGAAAGCACTTCAGCACTACTCCTGGGAGAGAGGCATTTTAAATAATGAAATCATCCATAAAACACAAAAATGCAAAAAATATGGCACTGAATAGATCATGAATGGGAAAGTTTTCAGAGTGTGAAAGATGAAATAAAAAGGCAGAGCATTGTCATGTTCTACCTTAGCTGGGAACATGAGTACCAGATGTCTCAAATTTTTTGTCCCTTTGCTCATATCCATGAATGATAGCAAAAGTACCATGATTATTGATTTGGGGGGTACAAATAAATTTTAATGAATAAGCATATTCGTAAATACAGACTCTGTCAGTAATGAAGGATCAGCTATATCTCTTCATTGGTAATACTTTTTAAAAGATATAATTTCCTTTTTAGGAAATCTTTTTATATCCAAAATCATAGTAAGTAAAGCTCAGATTCTTGATGTTTTCCTTCCTTTTCCTCCCTTCCTTCCTTCCTTCCTACCTTCCTTCCTCCCTTCCTCCTTCCTTCCTTGCTTCCTGTCTGTTGTAGTTGTATATAAGTATAGAGTAGTATATCTTTGGATCATAGATATTAAAATTTATTTGATTTTTTTAAACCATACACTCTCTCTTCATTTAGCACTAACCAACATGTTTTCTAAAGGATTTGCCTGTTGAGAAATAAAATCCTTTGTTGATTACTACATGTTGTAGTAATTCACAGGTAAATTATGTCATGGAAAATAAATTTAATTTTTTAGACATTATCCATTTGGTCATATTTTTGACAGTATCCAAGTTTAAAGAGATATGTAATGAAATAAAAAATATCTATGGGGTACTAGATAGCAGCCTCTGCTCAATACAAAATATAAAATCAGCTGTTTCACATTTTAAAATAGGGAGATTTCATTAAAATGTTGTTTTTCTGACCTTTCTTGAAAAATGAATGTTTAAATAACACAAGATTTGCTGTGTAGCTTCAGTTTGTGACCAGTGGGTGGAGATTATGTCTCTTATACCCATATAATACATCCCAAATACTTCCTGTTGTTTCTCCACTGTCAACCAAGTTTCTTAGACAGTAATTCAGCATTTTTTCCCTGTTGATTTTTTAATCAAGAAGGATACTGTCTTTTACTTATATCTTTATCAAAAGTGAGAAAATGAAAGGCAGATTCATGGTTTTTACAAGCCAATATCCCTGACTTGTATGAACTGTAATCCCCTCTGAGCACTGAAGTTGTAACTTCTAATTTCAGAAGTTTCTAGTTGTTTTAGCCTCGTCAGGGTTAGTTCTCTGCACAAGTAGCAGGAGCATTGTTCATTTATGGAAGTGAATTAACTCAGTCTGCTCACCAGGGCCTCAGTGGATATGCAGGTGTCATGAAGTAGTAGCTGACACCTCAGTTCACAGTGAATCAGATTCTCTCCAATGCCCAAGTCACAGAGCTGTGTTGACGATCAGGCCACAGAGTATTGTAAAGTGTTTTACCAGACAGGATGTAACAGCACTAAAGGAGGGAGAAAAAGACAATGTGTCACAACAGGTGTACATTCTGAGCTTTATGAATTCTATTTTATGGTTGAAATAAAAGACTCACCCAAGGTATATGAAATCAAACCAAAAATAAAGTAAAGCTGTAATGTACTACATCTGTGCATAAACTGAAAATATACTAAGCATGTGTCTCAATCTCTTGCAAGTAAGAGCAAATCATTTGAACCAACTCATTTGGCTTTAGGAAAGTACAGAAGATAAATAAAAATGAAGTCTTTACTAGTCACCTAGTACAGACTGCTATTTGTTGTGTGAACTTTGTAGAAGTTGTATACTATTTGGGTAAATATTGATTTTACATTTTTAAGTTGCCATTTTTTAAGGTATAAATTCGAATACAGTATAATGTTAAGATGTGGAATAGCTAAAGAAGTAACAGACGTTTGAGGTTCATGTGTTATGAACCTCAATAAGTGAATTCAAATATTTAGCATATTTCAAAGAATAATTTTTGATATTTTAGTATTGTTTTTAGGATAGTTTCAATTTCATTAAAAGTCCTGATGCTTTTCTAGAGTAGGATTTGTCGTACCATTGGAGAGAACTGTGAATGCGATCTTCTGAATTGTGGCTAGGTGTAACCTCTGTTGACACTATTAGATGGTCAGCTTCTTTGAGGCGAGATCTTTGCCCTCTCTGCCTCTGCACTTTCTTCCACCCCCTCCGCTTTCCCACATCAGCACAGAAGTTATCCTCGCAAGATGCGAATCCGTGCATGTGGTTTCCCTTTAGGACATCATTGCTCACATAGATATATGTCTTCCATATGGAGCAGTAGCTCCTTCATCTTCCAATTCTAACACTGCCCATGACACATGAACCTTATGTGTTAAAGTCACAGAGAACAACTGAGCTCTTTAAAACAACTGAACATGCTGTTCCACCATCTGTCCATATTTACTTTACTCAATTTTAATTCTCTTTTAACAGGAGAGCTCATATAGTCTTTCTTAAAACTCACCACTGTACCTCCTAGACCTACATTGTTGGAACAACGCTGTGGATGTCAGTAGAAGACAATTCAGTGAATGCTAGTTGATTTCAGACATTCAGTAACAGTTTCTAAAATGTACGATAAAGGAGCTTTTTGCAGATCTACAGAATAACCCTTGCCAACAGTTCTAAGATTTTTTTTTTTTGGCCCAAACGTTGATATTTACTTTCCTTTTTTCCTAAGATTTAGTAAGGAAACTTTCTGTACTTAGTCTTTTAGTGAGGTCAAAACGTGTGTTTTAAAATGTAGTATATGGATAGAAAATTTAAGGTTATAAAATTTAAGGCCAACACATCATGAAATGACTGCCACTGAAAGAATAGTTCATTACTCACAGCTCCCAAGAGGAAGGGGCACATCATATGTGATAAGTGGCTCCCTAAGAGGAAGCGCCAGCAATCAGGAGGTAGAGGGAGAAGGAGGAGGGTGGGAAAGAGCCTTTATTGTAGTTTCTACAGGAAGGAATAGGTGAGGCATAGAAGACAGGTTTAGAATTGTCTAGTTGGAATAATTTCAATAGACTCTGGGGCACCAGGACTGTCCCTAGTTGCTTGGTACCTGACCCTGGGGTGATTAGGTCAGGTGGACAGTGGCCCAGAGCATGAGAGCCTGAGAGAGGAAGTAGCTGGGCTGTGGGCTTTGTTGGTTGGTATTTATTTGGAGAATGTGCTTGCAGGAATTGGCTAACCCTAGGAGATGTAGTCCCTCTAGGCTCAGCAAAGCTCAGATGACAAAGCTTCAAATTACAGGAAATAAGAGACATGGTTAAAACAGAGGGAAAGTGGAAGCAAGCCATACCACCTTCAAGAAATGGCCAGGGTGGTTGAAACCCATGCCCACACATCCTGCCTCTGTATCCACCATTCTGCCTTTACTAATATAGATCGTTTATTTTTTCTTTGGTACTATATAAATTACCATGAAAACAGTGCCTCAGAACAAGTCCCCAAATCAAATTGCCATCTTTTAGCCTATATGGTATTAAAAGTTGGTTCCAACACTGTCAAAAATGTTTTAAATGGAACTAGAAACAGAAGTTTAACTGGGTAGTGATCAAAAATATCTGAAATAAAAGTTAGAAATAGCATATCAAAAGATATTCTTGAGGATTCCTTAATGTCTGATTTCTTTCCTCATCTGTGGAATATTTACTTAGAATTTTTAATTCTAGGTAGTCTCTTCCCTAGCAGAAATATGGATTGTAATATTATATAGAATGCAAGTCTAATTTATTTGACTTTTTGTTTTGCAAAAATAAAGAAAAATAGCCTTCATATCGATTTCCTACAAATAGATTTTATGCTAATTTTTGGAAATTGCTTATTATTTCTGAATTATCAGATGTATTAGAGCTATAACCCTGCTCAAAAGTGGATGATTCTGATTTTATGATGTCCTATGGTATACGTTGTGTGTGTGCGTGTGTGTGTGTGTGTGCGCGCGCGCGCGCACGCATGCATGTGTGTGTATGCATGAGAGAGAGAGAGAGAGAGAGAGAGAGAGAGAGAGAGAGAGAGAGATCCCATTTTGGCATGAGTAGGGAGAACCTCGGAGTTTTTTTTTTTTTTTTGTATTTTCATGTTCAATAATATAATTTTTATAATTACTAATATTTCCCTGTTCATTCAAGTGAGCCAACAGCATGATTAGACAATATAGTTTTTCATGAAATAACCCAATAATAAAAAATATGCAACAGCAAGGCCATCTTGGTTCTTTATAGTCTCAAATAGAATATCAATAAATATTTATCTCAAGTTACTGTAAAACTTAGTTAAAAATGTCTTTAAAACTTAGTAACTTTAATCTTAAACTGGAGAAGATTCTATTAATTGTCCTCAATTAAAAGGTAATATATATTTTGTATTTAAACTCATAGTATAGTTAAATGATTTAGTCTTTGATTTATAAACAAATAAATCCAGTATGACAATAATAAAAATATTTTGTGTTTTAAACACTTTATTGATATCAGAAACTCACAGTTGGAATATTTATGTAAATACATGCCCCTGGATCATGCAAAGGTCTGCACTCAGAAAGTAAACTACATTGCAGCAGGTATAATTTTGAAGAATAGTGGTATCTCTTTTTTTCTTGTTGTCTCAAAATGCCAGTTATGTTTAAATTAGTTTAAGTGTTTATTTTGCCAACAATATAAAGTGGAACAATCCAGAGTCGCGCCTTAAGAAGGCTTAAGTCCACAGAGGAAATCAGACCCATAAAGACATAATCCTCCTGTAAGATGAGAAGTAATATAATAAGTGTGCGAGGGTGCCCTGTGACAGTGAGCAGGGGCTGTTTCATATGAGGGAAGCTTTCCTGGTAGGTGAGGCTTTTCGGAAGCTTGGAGGATGCATAATCTTTAACTAGATGGAAAAATAGCTGTTAAAGAAAGTCCCAGATTTCTGTCTTAGTGACTGGATTATGAATACAAGAACAAGAGCAGTGGGGCCCAAAGAAAGAATTACTCCTTTTGTTGGACAAGGATAGTTAGGCATTTCTGTAAAAGGTCCATGTGGCTCAGTCTTCCAGGTCATTAAATAACAGAGTCCAAATTTTATGGACAGATGAAATCAGATTTCTCTGGTATTATTGTTGTTCTCTCATGAGTTATCAATCACTTAAGGGCAAAGCAATACATTTTAAGGAGAAATATTGCATAACATGTGAAATGTTGATCTCCATAAAAAGAGACTTTAAGGTTTTTTTTTTTTTATTTTACTCAAAGTAGAAGTGATTTTTCAATATTTTCTGGGTCATTTTTTAAAGAATTTAAAGAAAGCTCATTTGCTGCTATTACTCTAAATTAGCTATCATTGACACATTGAAATCTGTTTTAACTACCTAGGTTTAAACTGTAGATACTATATTGAAAGAAGAGGTAGTGCATTAGAAAGAAGAAATTAATCAGATCAAAGCAGTGTGCAGAAGAGATGAGATAGACTATGTTTCACCAGTGTTAATGTCTGTCAATTAAATAATACCAAGTCAATTGATAATGGAATGAATTTTCCTTTCCACCGCAAAAAATAGTATCAATCTTTTTTTCTGACAGTTGAAACCTTGGATGTATGAGTAGTTGTGGCACAATGGTAGATTAGAGTGATTCTTGAAATTTTCTCCAATCTAGTGATTCTAATTTTTAATGAAAAACTATAAAATAGTAGTGCTTCTTATACTTTAATCCAATTCATTGAAATATGAATGACAACACACAGTCATTCAACAAATACTGAATGAGTAGTGACTGTTTCTTCGGGGCTGTTCTAAGTATTGGGCTTTGGGATGAGCAAAACAAAGTCTGATGTGCACATTCTCAGAGGAAGAGACATGCTGTAAATATGTAGGCATATAAGTATGTTAGATAGAGACAAATGCTATGAAGAATAGAGGTGAAATGGAGAGAGTTAATAGAGAGTTAAGATGGCAGGCATGCTGTTTTGTAAAGAGTGGACAATACATCTAAAATTCTGACATCTTTAAAAAAATGTATGTGTGTATGTATATAGATAGCAAGATAGATTTGCATTTATGCAATATTTGCAAAACTAAGCAAATTCCACCTTGTAATATTTTTAAACTTTAGTTTCAGACATATATTTCAAACTCTTGAAAGTAATTTTGGTATTTATTTACAAAAATTACATAATGTTAGATTCCATGCTAGATAATATGCATCTTTAGTGATATCTTTAATTGAGCGATTGTCACGTTAGAAATTTAAATAAGAAAATAATGTGAAATTGTTCAAGAATCTCACTACAAAAATGTTCATTATAGAAATGTTTGGATTTATAGAAAACTATAAATAACTTGTATATACAAAATAAAAAAAATTTAAAAATGAAGCTCATCTGTACAATGAAATACTATATAGCTATTTAAAATTTTATTGAAGAAAAATATTTCATAACAAAAATACTGATATAGTATATAAAGAAAAGTTTTAGCAATATTTTGATATCTGTGTGGTATCATTGTAAATAATTTAAATTGACTTTTTTTTTGCTTTCTTACACAATGTAAACTTTTTACTAGGAGTACATATTACTTTTATGATAAAATAAAAATTGTTTTAAAATATTAAGCTGTATGCATTATCGCTTACATATTAAAACTGAATCATTTTAATTAAAGTAGTAATCAGTAATCAATCACTTAAATAAATATTGACAATTATTGTTACTGTTTTTAAAAGTCATAGTTTATGCAAAAACGTTTAAAATAAAAAAATATTCAAATCATAGCAAATCCTTGTGGAATAAGTTACTAGGAAACATTTTATAAGATTGCTTTTTTTTTTATCAGTAATTTATTTGCGTGGAAGAATATATCATACAGATGGATTAAAACTATATTTATTTATAGAAAATTTGTTGTCTGCTTCATAAAAACCAATGAAACAAACAAACCAAGCTTCTCAATACCATTCTACAATAAAAGAAACTGGGGCTCCTTGGGAAAATGGCTGCTTCTAGGTCTGGGGCAGGGAAAATACAAGATGAGCTTAAAATACCTTGTAGTGCCAGAAAGTGAGAGAGAGAGAGAGTGAGAGAGAGAGAGGAAGGAGAGAAAGGAAGAGGAGGAGTAGGCATAGCAAAGAGATCTGAAAACCAACCTAAAAGAGCTCTCAATGGCCAAAACTAGAACAATTTGAATAATAATAATATTGGATTAAACTCGAAGAATGAAATAAACATGCACAATCCCACAATACTATAAGGAAATCATTGAATGAATGAATAAATGAATGAATGAACAAATCTTCCTTACAGAAGAATTCCAAGTAATAAAATATGTACACACTTCCCTCTCCAGGAGGTGGAGAATTCTTCTTCTTACCTTGAGTATGAGCTGTGCTATGGTGATTCAGTTCCACAGAATAAAATAGAGAAAGGGAAGAAAAGTAACTATGGTGAAGAACCTTGACAGATCTCACCTTAAGCAGCATCACTAGTGGAAAGTTATGTTGAAATTGCATTTCCCCTAATGGAAAGTGATGAGAAGGACACCATAATTTTGTGGCATTCTCCCCAAACAATAGTAACACTGTTCTAGTCCTAAAAAAAACTTCAAACCAACTCAAAATGAGGAAAAATCTGCAAAATGCCTGACTGGTACTCTTCTAAAGTGTCAAAATTATGAAAGACAAGGAAAGAATGAGAAGATGTCTCAGATTGGAGGAGGCTAAGGAAACATGACTAAATGCAATGTGAGATCTTGATGGGATCCTGGAATGGGGGGGGCGACATTTGTGAAAGTGGATAAAATCCAAAGATTGTCTGTATTTCAGTGAATAGCATTATACAAAAGTTAATGACTTAGATTTGACAAATGTACCCTCTTAAATAAAATGTTAACATTAGAGGAAGCTGGGTGAAGGGTAAATGGGAACTCTCCATTCTGTTTTTGCAACTTCTCTCTAAAATTATTCCAAAACGAAGTTTATTAAAAAGAAAATTGCAAAAACAAATTCTTATTAAAGAAATTAGACATGCAAATGACAGCATATTTTTAGCTAATTAAAATCCTGATTACTCTGAAAGTGTACAGTCATGGTCATCTCATGAGGATATGTGGTAGGTGGCTCTCAGGAATAATACTAAGCCTGGATTATCCACGTGGCAGCTTTGCACAGGGCGATGAATGGCTTCGGACTGCAACTGAACTGCCTTCCATGCAATTGACCGATGCAGTGGTGGGAGCGCCCAGTACACGCAGTGTGAGTGGTGGGTTTAAAGGGGAGAGAACGTTTTCTGCTTGGTGTTACCTTTGTCCTTGGGCTGCTCAAGTTGGGCAGAGGGTGACTAGGGAACCAGCCCAACCTGGCTGGTGGGGTTCAGAGTTCGTTTCCTCTCCAGCGGTGAGTGCCTTTTGATCTGGAAAGTCAGCTCATCTCATAATAGCCACAGCTAGAACACTCTCTCTGTAATTATGAATTGTCCTTTTTTTATATTAACTGAAAGAGTATGTCTGTGATCACTAGAGTTTGTTTCTACTGTGTCTTAAACTTTTATGCTTCATAATATTAAAGCGCAACTCATGTGAGAGACTCAACATGAAAGGTTTATAGTTGAGATATAATGTATATTTTATTGTTTCTAATAAAAGTCATGTATACAGAAGTCCTGGGTATTAATTTTAATATTTGCACGAAATCTTTTTCTATGATATGTTAACACCGACAATTTTACTGTCGATGTTCCTTTCTTTCGAGATTTTGGAACAGAGGGAACTTGTGGGATTTTTGCTTGTTTGCTTCATTTTCATTTTTATTTCTCTGAAGCAAGAGACTTTTCATGGCATTCAGTACAAAGACCTCAGATCAATTCTTTGTGTTAAACTTGGTTGCCTCTTGGCTGTATAACTTCTGAATGCAAATCATTGAACTCTTTAACGAAGTATTGTAGAAAATATAATGGGTAAAAATTTTTTTTTTAAATCCTGATTTGAAAAAAAATGAATGCATAGTAACCAAAACCAAACACAAAATTCTATAACATATGATTCCTATGTGTCTCTATATACATACATACACATTTTGTACTGAAAATTAAAATAATCAGAAATGTGAATTATTAGTGGTTATTTTAGGAACACAGAAGTATGTCCTTTTAATTTTACTCTTTAAGCCTTCTCATTATTCTCAGATCTACAAGAAAGTGAAATACTATGAGCACACAGGAGATCAAAAGTCATTCCTGAGTGCTCACTTGTTTACTTTGGGGTGCTTATTCAAATACTTTTTTATATTTTTCAAATAAATAGGAGATACTACAGTTTCAAATTATATCTATACATATATAATTACTTTATATAAGTACCTTGGTACATGAAAGTCAATAAAACATATTAAGTAGCAAAAATATACAATTTCTCTACATTATTATTACCCAAAACTCAAGCTTTCATTGTACATTTGAAACATAACCAAACGAAATGACATCCTCCACTCTCTCCCTATTTCTAATATATGTGTATATGTACATATACTTACACATGTACATACATATATATAATAATGTATGGATTATTCATTCCATACATTAGATAGATAAGTTAAGGCATAAAATCTAAAAGAATATGCACCAACCTATTACCCATTAACATTGGTGATTTCTTGTGTTTGGGATTCACATTCTATACTACTGTATTGTTTAATTTCCTTTCAACAATAAGCATACATTTTATTTTTAGTAAATATATACATATAGCAAAGGTGTTTTTTCAAATATTAAAATCTTTAGCTGTAAAAATTCCAATATACCCAAGTTCAGAAAGGAGACTAAGTAACTGTGAATTTTTTTAAAGCCTTTTCTATCATAATGATTTGATGAATTTGGCACATTACCAGCTCTCTGAGTTATTGTTAGAAACAAAATTGTGGAAGCACTGTGATTTTGCATTCACTTTTTGACTAGCCATTATTGTTGTTCAGATTGCTTAAACAGTTCAACCATACATATTTAATCACCGCAAAGAAAACTTAATTCTAGGGAGTGAAAAGCAATCAGGGTAATGGGGGATAAAAGGTGCCTTGTCCCAAAATAACCACAACATATTATTAGATGTAAAATAAAATTTAATGTATTTTTGTAGGAAATAGAACAAATTCTGGATTTCATAATATCCAAGATTTTTAAGTGTATGGCATGTGTTTATGTATACATTACATGTCACAGATTATGCTGATATTGTGGTTTAACCTACAGTAAACAAATGTTTAGAGAAGCATTTAACCCATTTAGAGAAGAATACCTTTGATTTCATAATGTGAGAGATCTGGCTTGCAAAGCATTTTCTCAGTTTCTCAACTGACCATTAACCACTGACCATTTATTTGTAGGATGAGGCTTGGTCCATATGACTAGTGTTCCTTCATGTTTTTGTTAATGTCCTAGGACTGTCTGGAGAAATTAACTATTCCTATCCTTTCTGTCACTTTTTCCTTTGCCCTAAATATAAGGAAGAAAAGAATCAACATTTGTATAAGTCATTGTTCTGCACCTGAAAGCGAATGTAGATTTTGATTTAGGAGAAGCTAATAGGAGGGATGAATTCCTTCTTTCATCTGAGCTAGGGAACTTTCACCTCCTGAGAGATGAATGGGGAACATTTTATGTTAATTAACATATATTGAATATATATAAAACAATGATGTGTCTGTTATTCAACTGTCACTATTATGAAATTGACTGTAAATTTAGTTCCTAGAGTTCAGAATTCATTCCTTCCTTTTGACTTTTCATTTATGCACTTTTTAAGACAAAAAGTAATTTCTTCCAACTGCTGGATTATAAATTCAACCTGGAATCTGATAATCAGATTCCACTTTTTTTCTCTCTTATCTCATCACAGATGATAAAGATATTGCAATTGGAATTCAGCTGTGACAGTATAGTTGATTAAGCTAGTCTAATTGGCTTTGCAGTGTTAGCAGAAACCAAAATTTAATGGCTGATTTTCCCCCATAGTAAAATAAACCTCTATGATTCATAGTCTCAGAGAACAGAATTCTGTTGATTAAGAAAGTCTTTTTATGGACAGTAAAAAACTGGCTCTTAGAATTTAAACTTCAAAGTTGTATTTTCTCTCTGAACTTTTTAGAATGCAAGAATTCAACAGTTGTTTAAAAACATGAATATTTGGGATAATGGGGTAAATATTTTTAAAGGAGTCAAAATTTATCAAGGATTTGAAGGAAGAACTTTAAACATTACTTTTAAGTAATGTTTAAAATAAGTGTGTTCATGAGTATTTCACAGAATTAGATAAGAGCAAAACTTATAATAGCAAGTCGTGCACAAAGCGAATATAGCTGAGGAAGTATGAACCACAGTTGAAGCCACCATGGGACTGCATCCTCTTCTTATGGAGGAACCAAAGTATTTCCTGTGGCGATTGGAGTAAACAAGTGCCAGAGCTAGGACAGGAAGTGAGAAAATATTTCTCTGACAAGCTTTAGACTTGCTATTATTTTTCTCCAGTGTTTCCCTGTGGAGTTCTTTTAGCAGGACCTTACCCCACACTGAGAGGCAGGCTTCATCCAGTCTTGTAATTCCAAATTAATTAAAGCTATTCAGTTTGACTCAGTTTTCTACAATTTCAAATCAAAAGCTAAAGGAAACGGATTTTTAAAAACACTTTTATTGGCAAGGATTTAATTATGATAGCTAAGCTTCTATTTATACTCAAAACTTGATCTGAGTACAAATAGAAGCTGATTATAACTCATCTTTGACCATTCCATGAATTGGAAACCCACTAACCAATAGGATTTAATAAATCAGACCATATCATTTTCCATTACTAGTGTGACTAAGAAGCAGTTAGGAAACACATCCCCACCATCACCTATTTCTGAGGATAGTAAAAAAATTGTTCATACTTCTAAAAAGTTTATATAATTTCATGTCTTCAATGATATATCCTAAAATCAAGTTAGAATTTCAGATAGGCCTGAGGCCCAGGTACAAATGGAAAGAAGCTTCTTAAAGTTTAATTAGCTATAAATTCTGAATATTACCATAAAGCTTACTGAAAATGTAGCAGGATATAAAAGCCATCAGAAAATGAGTATGCTATCAAACTCTAGATTGCAAGTGCTTTCATTCTTCTGTCAAAGAAAAGCTAATTTGTGGGTAAAATGTTATTTAAAAATCATAAAACTAGCCTCATTTAAAAAGGAAAACAGTAAGATATCATAGTACCTCAGGGATTAAAATTTTTGCTCCTTTCAAGTAAACTAGACTGCCAAATTAAATTTGAAGTCTATAAATTATTGAAGGAATTCATGTTGTTAGTATTATAATTGAAGTAAGATTTTATATTGATAGAGGTTTCTATGACCAGTTTTTATGACTACTTTGCACACAGTTCACTTTAGGAAACAATAAACCAAGAAAAGAAATAGAACAAGAACCCAAGACTCCAGATTTCTCAGAAAGAAATACTTATTTCTCATTTATTCTGGGGAAACACCAGTCGGAAGTTGATATAGTTCACACTGGATGAAAACATGAAATAACTGAACTATAATGTTATTTATTTCTTGTTTTAGGGGCTGATGTTATCAACTTTGATGGCCATGTTGTGTTACCATATAGATTCAGAAACAAGAAGATGAAAACATTGAAAGATGTCATTGCCTTGAAATTTAAAACCACTGAAAGTGAAGGCGTGATCTTGCACGGAGAAGGACAGCAGGGGGATTACATTACTTTGGAACTGAAAAAAGCCAAGCTGGTCTTCAGTTTAAACCTAGGTATTTCTGACTTTTGATGTCATTCTTTCTATTTATTAATATTCCCATTGGTGAAATGCTACCGTTGTTTAATCCTTAAAATGTAAATTATAAAAATGTTCACATTGTTATCAATTTATCTTTAATCCATAGTGGCTGGTATATGTTGATATACTTATTCATCCAAAAAGTATTTATCAAACACCTGTACTGTGCGAGGTATATGCTAGCATCTAGGATATAGCAGTGAAAACATAAAGTCCTTGAGTTCACGAAGTTTATGACCTAGTGGAAGAGTCAGACATTATATTATCTATTATTATTTTAAAACAACTAAATCAAAAGAATGACTCAAATAATGATTAGTACAGGTGACCGTTGAAAACAGCATAGCAGTTAGGGGTGCCAACCTCAGCTTCCACAGTCAGAAACCCACATATAACTTGACTCTACCTTCGGCTCTTTACATCTGTGGTTTTAATCAACCATGAATCAAAAATACTGTTTTTGATCCAAGGATGGGAATCCTAGGTTGGGAATGCAAAAATTTGTTTTCCATCCATGTTTGGTTAAGTCCGCAGGTATGAACAACTGGCTGCATTTATTGAAAAAATAAATCTGCATTATTATAAGTGGACTCACACAGGTCAAACTCATGTTCAAAGGTCAGCTTTAGAATGAAATCAGTTAAATAGGCTAATACAATAGTGCAGAGGCAAGAGGGGTCAACATTAGAATATGTACCGAGGAAAGTCTGAGGAGATGTTCAAGCCGAGATCTGAGTGATGACAAAAACTAACCATGAAAATATCAGGAAGGAGAGCATTTCAAAGGAAGGAATCACTACAGACAAAGCCCTGGCATGCTTAAGGAGCAGGAAGGAAGCTGGTATGGATAGATGTCGTGAGTAAGCGGAGAGCAGATACATCCAAAAGTTAGGGATTGTTCAGACCCTCTAAGATCTTGCAGGGCATGGTAAAGAATTTAGATATTGCTTTTCTAAGGATAGTAAGCTTTTGGTAAGCTTTAAACTGGCACTGTGGTCTTATTTTTAGAAGTTTACTCAGACGCCTGTAAGAGAAAATGCTTCTGTCAACGTGAGAGTCAAAGGTAGACTTCTGCATAGTGCAAGTGAGAGCTGGCACTGGATTGCGGAAGCTGCCAGTGGACATGC
>CM053514.1:70566202-70583484 GCA_028627145.1 Eidolon dupreanum
CCAGTGCAGTTATAGACTTCAATACCTTAAAAAATAATTCTTCTTGCTATAAAAGCATCACATCAAAATTCAGGTCCTGATCAATTTCACACATTTTAGCTTCCTGCAGTTAAGCAATTATTTCCTCCGAGATACTTGCTATTCTCATTTCACAATGAATTTGGTTCATATAAATTGATGAAGACAACAGAATTATAAAATTATAGTTTATAACATCTTGGTACCAGTTCATTAAAACAATCAATCAAATGAATACTTGGAAGGCTCAGAGGTAGACAGGCAAAAGCTTGAGGAGATTAAGCATTTTCAACCAGCGTAGACAAATGTCCAAACGATATGAGACAATGTCAGACAAGTAAAGACAATAAACATGATTTAAAACTTTAGAAGGATTTGAGATCACCTCAGGATGAGTGTTCAGACTTTTTGAGGCAGATATATGGAATTTACTCTTAAAAATTTGGGACTTCATAGAATTTTCAAAGGGAGTAAGACACAATGGAAACAGTCACTTTGGAATTTTAATCAAGAAGAAATCTGTGGAGTGGACTTCTGTAGAGAGGGAGGAGGCAGAGAGAAGAGCAAGGACACTCTGAAATTGTCCAAGTGTAGAGCAACAAAAAAATCAAAGATGAAAATATTGATCATGTATTCTCTGCCAACTGCTATGATGAGTGTTACGAGCATAGAGATGAGTGAGTCACAACAGTAGAGGAGTTTACAATTTAAGATGGAAAAAAGAAAAATAATTGTTATTCAAAATATGAGTTGCTATATTAGAGGATGGTGGATTAAAAAGGAAATGATACTAAATTGATACTAAGTAATACTAAAACCAGATCTTGAAGGATGAGCAGGAGTTTACCAAAGTCGCATGTAGAGGAAGAGATTCTTGGCAGACAGCAGAAAGTAGTTTAAATACATGGTGTAAAGCAGGAAAAAATGAAGGTCAAATAATCCAGCTGGGCTCAGTTTGTACATACTCTTGTATGGGCATGCTTAGAAATCAGGAGTTATCTTGTAGGGAATGGGGGAAAAAATCAAAGTATTTTTCTTGCATTTTAGAACTAAAAACTTGGATAATGTGAGGGAGAAATGAGAAACAATAAGAGAAATTATTTAAAAGGCTCCTTGATGAATCTCATGGAGACATGATAAGGACATCATTGCTGTTGAGTGCATCCAGCAAATACTTCGGATATGTCGTATTCGATGACACCCGACCTAATGTGAACGGAAGCCAGTGTGTTGAATGAACTAAATGTGAGAGGCAATGTGGCAGAGTGGTCAGGAGGACTGACTTTAGACTCATATTTTCCAGACTCCTTTTTAAGCTCTGCTATTCCCTAGCTGGAGAAGTCTGGGTGAGTTATTCTATCTCTATGCCTCTGTTTCTTCATCTATACAATGCAGAAGATAATGTTCTTTATCAAATGGAGTTATTGAATTAAATGACAATATATTTGTGCACATTATCTTCATTTAAACAGTTACTGGAACAGAGAAAGACCTCAATCAGTGTTAGCCAGTGGGCAATCTGGCTCCAGTCTATGCTATTAAGTACTATACCATAAAAATAGGACAATGATTGAAAAGAAACGTTCTTTCTAGCAATTAAGATGGCCTTGATTATCTTTTCAAGCAATGATTTTTTAAACTAGGATAAGGGAACGATGGATGGATGAGGCATTCCAAAAGAACTGGTAGTACTTGCTAAATCATTACACGTGCCAGGAAAAGATGGAGAACAAAATGTGATTTTTTCCAAGGTTTCGAATGTGGGTCACTAGAAGAATGATTTTACTGTGGATATAGATGAGTAAGGAAGAAGGTTTTATACTTAACTCACAAGGTCATTGGAGCCTTAGGCAAGATAATTTATGTAAAGGATTTAGTGCACTGACAGTCATGGTGTAAGCACTTAACAGCCATTAGTTATCATCATAGTCACCATCACTATCTCAGCACCAAAGGCTGGATGGCCCTGAAGTCTCATTTCTTCCAAGCTTTTAGTTCTTTGGCAGACAGCTGGATCAGCCAGTCTGAGCCAGCACAACGTGGGTCAGGCTGGTATCCGCCGAGCTGCAGAGCCTCCTTTTTCTAACGAGGCAGCATTTCTGACTCGTGCCCTCACGATGATAAAGTGCATGAAAGGTGCAGGCTCCTCGCTGCTGGAATCTTGGCCATGGTGTCAGTTGACCATCAATGTCCAGCCAAAACTAAGAGTTTGGGGAATTGCGTGCAATTTACTTTTTCCCTGCTTGTAACCACCTCCGCTTGCCCCCCCCCCACACACATCGCCCAATCAACTGAGTGTTATACCTGCGTGCCCAGAAATAACAGGAATTTGACGACAGAGAAGACAGTGAGGTGAAATTTGGTATAGATCTGCACAAGGGTTGATAGAAGCATTTCAATTTGGGAGATGGTTAAAAATTATGCTCAACGGGAAAGGCAATATTTATAGACAATAAGAGGTTCAACCTAGACTCGAGTCAGCAAAAAATTCAGGATTCAGGATAAAATAGCAGAGCATTTTATCCTGGGATGAATGGAGAGAAAGACTGCTGGGAAGTCAGAGAGGACAGTGCTCCAGGATCTAGGAGGGAGCTGGCAGCAGAGTGACAGGCCTCGGGTAGCAATAACCTGGCCTCTGAACAGAGGTTCAGCAGTAGGGTTCCAACCTCTGCATCGGTCCCAGAAAGACTGGAAGCACTAGAAGAAAGACTGGCAGATTACCTGCATCTTTCAGAAAACATCACATGTTAGTAAGTGCTACAGCAAAGATCTAGGCAGAACTTTACTTGTAAAACTAAATCACAGAGAGTAAGGGGGGGAAAGTAGTGGCTGGAGAGAAGAATGAGGGCCAGAAATAACTGCAGGAATTCTGTTATCAGAAGTAGGGTCTGTGCTTGGGGTAATGCGTCAGAATAAAATAAATCATAAAACTAAGTTATGATTAAAGATTGGTCCATATACATAGCTACTTTGTGACACAAGGTTAGCAAAGGTAAATACTTTCTAAGGAGTATTATGTGGCTCTCCCCAAATCCTAGTGCTTTTATGAACAAAGGAAAGACACTAAGACGTGTGTGGTAAACATCTTGCAGGACATCCAGAGGAGCCATGCCCACGATGGTGTCCATGCTGCGGAACATCTCAGTCAACACTGGGCACCTGCAGGGCAGCACGAGGCCAGGGAGCCCTGGCTGGGCCAGGGCATGGAAGCGCGGGTAGGCGGCTCCCGAGTAGCTCTATCAGAATCTGTGGGATCCCGCTCACAGGAGTCTCATCTCCACAACAAATTATAATGAAACATCATCATAACCCAATGTACCTAAATTCTTCATAAGTGGGATGGCTCAAATTGCTTTAAAATCATCAAAGAAGAAAAGTACTAACTCACAGTCTGAATTTCCTGATCGAGTTCACTACCCTGGGTAACTCCCACCCTAAGATTAATGGGGAATGTGGGAGTGGAGGACAAATTTACAATCCATTGACTCCGTGTTCTTTCTGATTATGCAGGCAACCAATCTCTGACTGCTCTATGCCAATAGTCTTTTTTATTTTTTTAACTATTCAAAACAAAATTATATATGCTCAATGGCAAAAGTATCTAAAGTTGATGTGATAGTTGATTTTATGTGTCAATTTGATGAGGCCACAGGGTGCCCAGATGTTTAGTTAAACAGTATTCTGGGCATGTATGTGAGGGTGTTTCTGGATGAGATTAATATTTGAATCAGTGTATTGAATAAAACAGATTGATCCCTCTGGTGTGGGTGGGCCACATCCAATATGAAGGTCAAAACAGAACACAAAAGGCAGAGTAAGGAGAATTCCCTCTCTCTGCCTGACTTTGGAGCCCCAACACTGATCTCCTAAGTTCAGACACAACCTGAAATATCAGCTCTTCTTCATTCTTAAGCCCACCTGCTTTCAAGCCAGACTTACAGCATCAGCTCTCCTGGCTCTCAAGCCTTCGGACTTGGAGGGGAACTGCACCACGGGCTCTCCTGGGCTTCCCTTTGCCAAATGCAGATCTTATGACCTCTCAGCCTCTATAATTGTGAGCCCATTCCTTCTAATAAATCCCTCTTCGTATATATGTATCCCATTGTTTATTTCTCTGGAACACCCTAATACAGTTAACTTACTATCTCTCTACTATATAAATCTACATTGCTTAATTAATTTACTAATTACTCTATCAGAGAAGTTTCAGCCCTTAGCTTATATGACAGATAAAGACAATGGGCCTCTCAGTGAACCTAATGTGCTCCTCTGCCCTCCTTCCTCTTGCTTTGGAAGCATCTTCGACATCCGTAAATTAAGTTTGGGGTTCCTAAGCTATGTTCTTTGCTGGCCTGATATTGTTCATTTTTATTCTCATAGTTAGTCTGCATTAGTGATGTCTGATTTTTTTCTCTTTGACTAGTTTATCTGTATAGTAAAGTGAAGTTTTTAGAACATCATCTGGTCCCTCCTGGGAGTTTTACCTCCACTTTATTCACCTAAGTGTACTAAATTTTATCCTCTCCTTGCAATTTTTAAAAATTATTGTACACACATAGATACAATCATGTTTTATTCATCTTCTCTGAAAAAGGCATAGGATATTTATAAAGGCCCAGAAACCTTGTAGAAACTAGACTGGGTATAGTATCTTGGAGTGTGATTATAAAATAAAATGTCTCCTTTTCTTTCAAAAGAGTAAGGTAATACCTAATATGACAAAACTTTTCCCCAGCCTCTTTTTTTCTTTCGTGTTGGAATATAATGCTTCTATTGATGTGAAAATGCACCAGCATGCACAGAAGTATAATTAAAGGTAGATTTCCACTCAGCTTGCATGATGATAGTACAGCCACTTTAGGAATTGAAATATAATAAAAAGTCAGCTAGGTGAAGCTACCCAGGAGCAATATACTATTCACTCAGATGCATTTTATTTGGCACCATGTGGCTCTCACAGCAAGTCTACCTGTGAATTTGGGAGAATAAAATAAGCAAACTGCGTTGTAGCAATGTCCAAGGTTATCTACACTTATATTTATATATCTATGCCGAGCTACATCCATCTCACTTTGGCTGTTACTAAACGAGAGGAGAGGTGCTGTCCGAGTACAAACATAGATTCCTGATTAAAACGAGCTCAGTGCTCTAAGAATCAACCTTTCTGACACTCCATCTCCCCCTAAGAATACAGAGACGTGTTTTGGCTTCACGTTAAAATGACGCATTTCTGAGTTTTCCTTGAAAATCTTAGATATTTAGAAGTTTATCAAAAAGTAAGGAAATACAAAAATTAATTTTTAACTACTATTTTAGTAGAAGTATATGTATGTTATTTGGGAATAAAGAGATTTGTATCTACCAATTCATTATTAAGAGAGAAAAATAAAACCTGTTCTTTGATAGCCAGCAACAGTTTTAAAGGAAAATGCCTTTATGTATGAATTTATCAATCTATACTAGGGGGGGGAGGAGGTTTAAAACTACATAGAAGGCATGTACATAGAAGAATTTGTTCAAAATTAGTTATGCATATTTTCAGATAAAAGCTCATAGATCCAACCCTCAAATTTCTGCATCAGAATATAAAATGCTCCATTTGTTATGCAAATGTCATTAAGGAAATTATGCTGGAGCTCATTTTTTTAGAACAAACTTAAAAAATCTATTACACGTATGTTTCTAATAGAGAGAGAAACTAGAATTTTTAAACTGATATAGCTTACTCTATGTAGTTTCCACTCATAATATTGTTAAGCATTCCACTTTTTAGAAATATCATTCTATCTTTAATTATTTAATAAAAAGTATACATTTTCATTGTTTTTTTTTAACAGTAATAAGTTTTTATTGTAGTAAATTGGGATATTATGAAAAACATATTAAAGAAGTTAATCATGAACTGATAATCCATCAATTAGAGATGCTTATTATTAGTATACTAATATTTTTATTTCATTTTGAACTATTTTCTACTTATATATTTATAATAATATTGAGGTATTATTCTTTACAGACTTTTGCAAATGTTTTTATTTACTACATTTTTCACTGGTATTAAATTTTCTTTAAAAAACATGATTTCTCATGACACATTATTCTACATAAAGATGCTCTCTTTAATCATCTCTTCATTTAAAATATTTAGTTTGTTTTCTATTACTATTTTTATTTTATATATATTGTGACAAATAATTCTGTGTGTTTGTTTCTGTAGAATCAGAATGATTCAAATTTAAAAGATCAAAGGGGAGTGACATTTTTAAGACTTCTAATTACTTATGGTTTAAATTTGAATTAAAGAATATAATACATATTACTAAATAAATTCTTCAATCACTTTTGCTATAAGATATTGTAAAAAATTTGCTTATACCATATGGAGTAATGTCTAGATAAACGTTACTTAACTTTTGAGTTATGGGAATTTATTTTTAACAGTCTTATAATAATATCAACAGTTTGAAATCATAGAGCTGAAAATCATTTCTCAATAAACAATTAAAACATAAACAGAATCGTATTGCAAACTAGACCTTTCTTTCCTTATATGAAAAAAAAACTTCACGATGCAAGCTTTCATTGAATTTTGGAAAATGACTTAATTCTTCAAATATCCATGTGCTAACTACATTTCTAAATATCCATAAAATCAAAAGAAGAGCTATTGTAATTGCTTCGAATGGACAGCACCACAAGCAGTCCCAGGGAAATGACTGAACTAGCAACTTGCCAATATTTACCAGCAAGTTCCCCAGTTAACAAAAAGCCAAGAAAACATCGACTCCTGCTATGGTCTAAATGTTTCCATACCCCCCAAATTCATGTACTGTTGACCTTTGAGCAACATAGGGTTTAGGCACACTAACCTCCACAATACACAGTCAAAAGTGAACATAAAACTTCTGACTTCCCCAAAGCATAACTACTAATAGCCTCCTGTTGACCGGATGCCTTACTGATAACATAAACTGTCAACTAACACATATTTTGTATGTTATGTGTATTGTATACTGTATTCTTATAATAAAGTAAGCTAGAGAAAAAATGTTATTTAAAAAATCATAAGGAAGAGAAAATGCATTTACAGTATTTGCTGAAAATAAAATCCACATACAAGTAATCCCACACAGTGAGAGCCCGTGTTGTTCAAGGGTCTACTGTGTTGATATCCTAATGCCTGGTGTGATGGTGTTAGGAGGTGGAGTCTTTGGGAGGTTACAGAGCATGAGGGTGGAGCTTTCCTGAATGGGATTACTGCTTTTATAAAAGGGACTCCATAGAGCTCCCCAGTCCCGTCTACCGTGTGAGGACACAGCCACAAGTCCACAATCTACAACCTGGAGAACAGCCTTCAACAAAATTTGACCATGCTAGCTAGCAGCACCCTGATCTTGGGCTTCTGGCCCCCAGAACTATGAGAAATAAACGTGTATTATTTCTAAGCCACCCGGTCTATGGCATTTCACTACAGCAGCCTGAGAGGACTAAGATACCTTACCTTAACACACCCAAATAGAACTCAAGTTTACAAAGAAACAAAACAAGACCACAAAAAGATTTTCTTTGGAGACAAAGATATTTGCTGAGTGCAGTTGCTAAAAGTCATTCTAAAATTAAAGCAATGTCTACACAAACAAAAAAAGAAGGTGTGAATACTTCAGCTTAGCAAACAATTGATTCAGGACCAGCGCAAACTCTGAATGATTTTTCTGAAAGGCTTTGTTTACATGAATAAAAATTAATTGTTTTTAATAGGTGAGAAAGATCTCATTAATAGAATTACTTTCCTTCTTCTATATAAATGCTGAATCACATTTTATGACCTTATTAACAAAGGCAGACCACAAATTTAGAGTATTATTCTAAACATCTGTTTGTGATTTAGTGCTATAAAATTGAGGCATTTTGCAATAAAAATCTTATTTCAAATGGTAGGTAGGGTTTTGTTTTGTTTTTTCACTTTATATCAGACAGTAATATACATGTAATATTTTCTTACTACTATTATAATAATATAAATCTGTTCCTGAAAGATATTAGTTTTCCAATACAGAATTATAAAGTAAATGCCATTAGGCAACTAAAACTTAAAAAAATACCAACTCTTCAATTGAGAGATAAATCTGTAGGTCAGTGGATCCCAACTTGTTTTTAGGCCATGAAATCATTTCGTGGACCATAGCAATTTTTTTTTAATGGAAACAAAAAAGAAAACATCAAAACAACGGAATACATCTAAAGTAGCAAGATAAATTTTATTTCATAAAACTTTGTTTTGGTATGTATTGGGTGTGATAGAAACCGTTTTCATACTGTGCTATATGAAAAAAGCCAGATACAGAAAGACAAAAACTCTTGTGATCTCATTTATATGCAGACTCTGAAGAGGTCAGATGCATAGAAACAGAGAGTAGAAGGGTGGCTGCCATGGGTGGGGGTAGGGGAAATGGGGAGATGCTGGTCAAAGGGCGCTTTCAGTCAGGAGAGGAAAAGTTCTGGAGACGCTAACATACAATATGGTGATCAGAGTTAATAATGCTGTATTGTATACCTGAAATTTGCTAAGAGAGAAGATCTTAAGTGTCCTCCCGCTCTCCCCCCCAACACAAGTAACTAGGTGAGGTGATAAATGTGTTAATTAACTTGATTGTGGTAATTATTTCACAATATTTATGTAAACTAAATCACCATGCAGTAAGTCTAAAAAAATCATATTGTACAACCTACAAAATCCCAAATCATTTTAAAACCACAGCTCTAGGTCCACCTTCCCTAGGGTTCTGAATATAAACATAGAAATAAAAATTATCCTCACAATGAACAGAAGTTATCCATTCAAACTTTCTTGTACCTGTTTTTTCCTTTTACTACTTATTCCACATTAAAGGTAATGCATAAATATGTATTCACCAGTCAGTAATGATTGTTCTACATAGAAATAAATATAGTCAAATGTTTTATACAAGTGTTGCAACTTGGAAAATATTTTCATGGAAAGATAACCCACTTTGTGAATTCAAAGTTACTCAGAGTTTGAATTTTACAAGTTGAGTCCACTGTGAATAACTAATGATATTCTTGAAAATTAATCACAACTTGGAGGGAAATATATAAAAAGACAGTGAACGATATATTGAATATTCTGAAATTTACAGGATTTATTTTGAATTCTTCACCAAAGAACAATGATGTCCAAGACAGACTAAAAAGGCTTTTGAGCTACCTGAATTATGTTCAGCCTGGACCACAGAATTAACTAAAAACGAAACCAAGTTATAAGTGTATATTAATAGACAGTATCTGAGTATCACCATATTGACATCTCAATGCACTACTCTGGAATTAGTGTGTGTGTGTGCATGCACACATGCGCTTGTGTGTGTATACACACCAAAATATTGATAGTGGGCGTTTTCCTCTTCTAGATTTTCCTTGTATCTTTGACATATTAGTAAACAAGCTATGTCAAAAGAAGAAGGACTGACATTCTTCAAGTTCATACTGCTGATAAGAATAGAATAGACATAATGTATCCCTCTGTTAAAGCAAACATTATTGCTCTGGGTTAACTTATCTTCCTAAATTATTTTCTCAGTGTTGCTACTTACACTGTTACTTATACATTGAACTGAATTTAGTATAAGGCATTAAAAAATATGAATGAAAATTGTCTTCTATGGACTCTATTTGTAGAAGAAATTAATATAGTTGTCGCATATTGGATTCCTTTGTTCTTTCTTTCCTTATTTTTTAATAAACAGTTTAAATGAGTACATTATAGAACTTTTTTGAATGTATGGGTATTGATTTACTTGCTAAAATTTCTCAAACTTGAGCAATGATACAATCTCAGTTTCTACTACAAGTGTAGAAAAAAAAGGAAATATTCAAAACATTAAGGTATTTTTAATGTAATATATGAGTGAGATTAAAGAAATATTTAGATTTCATATCAGGTTCCCTTTATTTGCACAGATCGTTTGTTAAATTGACACAAATAACTAAAGTCTAATTTTATCATATTTAAGCAGATCTATTAAGGTATATTAGTTGTTAAATATTAGATTTCTTTTTTCTTTATTTTTTTTTTTAATAAACACAGTTTAAATTAGATGAGAGTATCCTGGAGTCCTGTATTAGACTACATGAAATTAATTAATGTTTATTGATGCTTAAGATTCTATTCTTTCCATTATAATAGTTCCAGGAAGTTGGTTTGTTAAGAGAATGCCAGGAGGCAGGCCTTGCTACTTACATTTTTATGTGTTTAGTCATCAGAAAAGAATCATTAATCATAACAGAATTTAGTGAGGAGTTTTTTAACTGTGGTAAATATTTACATATGTACTTTTTTATGTGTTATTCTGATCTCTCCAGATATTTTCTATTTGCTCTAAATCTCCCCAAGTGAATTTATATTGGAAGTAGTGATAAAATATGGTTGATCAAACATTTTGACTTTGAACATTCAGAGAAAAAGCAAAACTAACCAAGCATAAACAGAAAAAGTAAATAGGAAGTTCACGATAGCTTTTGATTTCAGAAACACCTCTGCCAGAATGGTTACTATCTCTTCCTTGAATCCCTTTCAGTAAAAGTCCACACAGCCATGCCATACAGGTACACAAAGCCTATTTTACAACAAGACACATAACCTTCAGCAAGAAGTATTCTGTTAGTGAACACTATTTCAAAGGGCCATAGTGTTGAACTTGACAAACATTCCCAGAGTCCCTCCTCCATTATAGGTGCTGTTTTATATCCTAGAGGTAGGATAGGCATGGCCTCTGCCTGAAAGAGCTGACAGCAAGCACAGAGGAGAAATGAGATAGACATGGAGGATAGAATGTGACAGAAACTGTGCTTGGAGGTATGCATATGGTATCACGAGTGAACTGGGAATGGTTAGATATCAGAGCCGGCAGTCACGCAGTCCAGGACTCTATCATGAACTTTCCTCTCTCAGTATTCTGTACATCTGAGCAAGAGGCTCAGCAAATATTTCTCTAGACGTTCCTATTGCAAGGACCGCCTAGAGAAATTTGGTAAAAATTTTACTCTTTATCAGTCCCATATCATGCCCAATTTTTCTTTGCTTAGAACATCTCATTTTGCAAGATCAACTTTCTTTGCAGCATATTACTCAAAGAATATTCCATAACTGCTAAACTTGTTCAAATAACAATAATATTACCTAAGCAGCTCAGTTTATCAACCACTGATGTCAAGTTGAAGAATTACCTTACTTAGCCAAGTCAGTCTTCCTTCAGTTGATACATACATCTTGTACTCGCCCTTATTTGTCTTTTTATTCTGTGACCATTTGCATAAGTTTAGCAAGATCACTTTAAAGTATTACTTAGGCAGTTGAATATGCCTTTAAACCCATAATCAAATTAATATAATCCCATTACTAATGGTAAAAGATGTTTGAATGTCCATGAAGTCAAAAAATACCAGATACTATCAGGTTAGCAAAGTAAACACTCTTTGTTTTAAACATAAAATATTCACCTAGAGGAATATCAATTTATCTATTAAAAATGAACTAGCACTTATATAAAATAGGAGATTTGGGTGCTCTAAGACAGACTCAACCAACTTTCCTCCTTGCCCACTCTGTAACCTCTCAGCAAGGCTCCAAGTTTCCATTATCAATCAGCACTCAGGGCAACCAAGAGATTATCCCCAAAGTCTGCATTTAACATAACCACCAGCATGTAAATGCCAATAAAGCAAAACAAAACAAACATGTGGAACTCACATTAGCAGCTGCAGGAGTAAACATCAAATAGATTTCACTGACCTGAGGAAATATCTATTTGGCTCATCTTGGTCTGTGTGATGTTGATATGAACAGCGACTTTGCTTTCAGTGAGGTCAATCTCCACGTTGCCCAAATTATCTGCAAAGTGACTGAAGAGCAGGAGGCCACTGGGGTTCCAAGTTCTGAACTGAAAACTGACTGAAAACAGGTCTTGGTCGAGCCGTCCAGGCACCTCCAGGTAACTGGTAGCATTGAAAAAGACAGGCACTGTGTAGGGCTCCACACATGAGAAACTCAAATTTCCCTGTGAAACAGAAGGGCAATGTCTGAGGAACGTGTAGAATAAAATAAGCACCCATGTAAGATAGCAGACAAAGCCACAGTTCTACAAATCTCAGAACATAGCTTTAGCCTGTGCCAAACTCTCACATGCAGCAGTGTGACATGGATTCAGTAGTTGGATACGTTTGCATGAATCTATTTGGTGTGTGTACCTAACGAGGTGCAGAACTTGGCCATCAAGTTGAGGAGTGTAACAGGCACTGTCCATCATGGAATTGACTGCCTGACAGCCTGATGTAACGGGCTGATCCAAGGATGGGCTGTGCATCTCTGTAAGTTGAGTGTGGACCATTGGACCACTGAACAGCTGCTGCTCCCCAGGGATGATGCATCCAGCAGCCAGGGAGGAGATGCCACTGCCTTCTTCGGGATGGCTTATTCCAGCGTTCATTAATATATTAATCTGGTCTCAGTGAGAACTATGGCCATTTGGTTGCAATTTATTAAACTGATATTAGGGGGCAAATAATATTGGGTTTTATCACCATATCTAATATATATAATATTTGGCATCAGCATAATTGTGATTATATCAGATAATTATGTTTTTCAATCCAAAATTCCATTTAAATTCCTGTGAACTGTGCTTAAATCAAAATGCACTAAAGATTATGGAACAGTGACATAAATGTACAAAATGAAAACAAAATTTGCAAAACTACTCCTTCCCTTTCATACTCCATTCAGATACAATGAATTTTATATTCCAGGGTCCAAGCACTTTCTTTTTAAAGATATGAAAATTTGCACTTGCTTCCAAACCTCTTTTATTCTACCATTTTACTGTGAGGATTATAATTTGATGATATTTTCAACTGGCCTTTCAATTTTTTTTTTTTTTTTAATAACACCACATATCTATCCCTGGATGCATAGTTTTTATATTTCAGCACATTAACCATTAAATTTAAGGCAGACTTTCTCTGAATTAATAATCAAATTAAATTTTTATTGTGTCCTCACAGATTATTTTTAAATGCTTACTTTCACTGATGAAAACACCTGCCTATCCATAATAACTGGGATGTTGTAACTGAGCACACATTTGTGTTGGGGGGATTGTCTCCTGGCAAAATTGAAGGTCCTTCCTAAGTAATAGTGCTGACTCTGGAGTCAGTGTATAACGAGGGAAGGGATGTGTGCATGGAGAGGGCTGCAACATGAGAGCTGAGTCGATTTCACTGAAATATTGGGACCTGACATATTTGAAAGCAAATTTCCTAATTTTTGGCCTTGAAGAGCTACCTGATAAACATCCTGTTTGGGTCTATTCTGCCTAACATTTTAATCTGTATATGTATGTTTATTTAAAAGTATATTCAATGTCTGCTCATTTTATTTTAAGAAATATAGTAGCTTATGCTTTACTCAGTAAAATAGCACAGATTACAGATGCAATGTTTTGAGATAGATATAGTAGTTTAGTCTGGCTGACATATTCTCAAGGAGTTTCAAAGATTGTATTTCAAGCCACTTGTTCAGATTAGGAAAGCAATTCAGATGACTGCAATACATTTCACATTAAAGTTGATTTTGGAATGAATCTCCATAGTGCAATTCTTTATAGTTTTGGATACCTAATGGACACATCTCAGAACCAACTGGGAGGTTTGAGCAGAAATATCACATTACCTCTTCTTAAAGTTGTAAATACTGGAAAGACTATTATAATGATTTGGATTCTGTACCTTTCTATTTCAGGCAACAATTTCTGAGAGAACAGAAGGACCCCAGTGCCATTTTATACAATGCTCAAAATAGCATATGTATTAATACTGCTCTGGATAAGAAGTAACACAGTATGGAAGGAGACCATGACCTTGGGGGTCTGTTTGCCACTCAAATTCAGTTATCCTGCAAAGTTATTTCTCCTGGTTAAATCTCAGTTTTCCTACCTATGAAATGTAACATGCCTAGCATGGTGTCTATTGCCTATAAATGGAGCTATCACTATTTTTCTCTATAGTCAATATGCTTTATGAAATAACTTCATCGAAGTTAAATTTTTAGCTCTTAGTATAAATTCACTGTAATTCTTAGGAAAACAATTATTAAAGAAAAAATTTACATTAAATTGTTTTGTAGTCTCTTATGTCTAACCTGAATGAATTCTGTTTCCATTTGTCCACTCATTTTATGAAAACTCTAGGCTCAAATAAATGTGGGGCAATGAGACCATCAGAGCTCATTTAGAGCACAATGCCTGCATCATGATATTACCTACTTCCAGTGGCTCTCAGATGTATGGATCTGGAATCCCAGACTCTCTCAAACAACGTTCTGGGCTGAAGTAGACCCTGTTCTTCTTGCAGAACGACAGGGAATGCACACTCTAGATTTTTAAGGTGATATCTTTTAGTGATCCTAAGCAGTGTCACAGAGAGGCAGGTGTGCTAGAGCATTCTCTGAGTTTTGCTCTCCTCCTTGAAACAGTTAAACCTGGAAATGCCCATGCCAGAGCCAGAGGACCACTGTGAGCTTCTGTCACAGCTTTCACCATCCAGTGGTAATCAAGCACCATTTAATGGCATAATGTTTAGTATGTTTAGAGCCTTGGAAAAAAGCACACTTATTAATATCCTTGGATTAATTATCTTTGGAAATATGGAAGTGAATATAATAAAGTTTCTGGTTTTCACACTTTTAAAATATGGAATTTAGTCATAAACAAGAAGTAGAGAGCCATAAATGATGAGGCATTTAGAAACATGATGCTGCCAATTTAAGGGCTGCAGAACTGCTGGGGGGAAGCCCATCTCAGGAGGAGCCCAGATGCACTGGCGCTAAAGTCCTGTGCTTCACGGGAATAAAACTCAGTGCCTGTTTCAGGCTAACTGAACTCAAAAAGCAGTGTCTATTCTCAGAGTCTATCCAGTATCTACGCATTTAATAACTCTAAAGTCAGTTTTACACTGTTGAGCCCAACACAAGCAGGATGAAAAATGCTATGATGTTGTTGTTCAATAGTCCATAGAAAACACAAATTCTTTGATCTATCTAGGAACCAACATTTTGGGGGTGACAAATCTTACCACATTTGAGGGCTCCAGTTTCTTCCTTCTCGCAAGATCAGTTATGTTGTTGCCATTGTAGTTAATGCTTTCCATGCAGCCTTTGAAATTCTTTCTACTGCTGGAACTTGGCTTACCAGAGAAAGGTATGCCTCCAAAGGTTATCTTTAAGAAAAAAGATAAAATATGCACTTTCAAACTGCATTCGACTTAAAAAATAACAACATTTACAATAAATTATACAAAATTAATAATACAGTCAAAGTCAGTTATCTTTACTTCGACCAATATACATAGTTATATTTGTCTCCAAAATCTGTTGCATATTAAATTATGTTGCTATTAAAGTGAATAATAGTATCATTAATTTTAACAATTAAATTATAACATCAACAAGAAAATAGCAATAATCTCTTGCACTTCTGCTATCTGAAAGGCATTTTATAAATTCTCTGAGACTGTTTTAAAAGATTTTTATACAGCGAACATTTTATTAATATTATAAATACATTTTTATGTTTATTATTTAAAGACATACTATCAATAAATGCTTCTAGTCATCATGAGATAATCTGCACTAATATATAAGTTGATAAAACTGTAGCCAAAAGCAAGGAATATTGTATTTAGCCAAAAGCAAGGAATATTGTATTTACCCTACTTACTGACTGTAGTAAAAAATTCATTAGGCTTATGGTGAATACAGAAATTCATTCAAAAAGTTGCATTACTATATTGCTTAGAAACATCTTAGAACTTGGGGGCTATAATTTGAGAAATATAGGCTTAAAGATATTATAGGTCTTCTAAATCCTAAGGAATAAAGTTAATGCTCCTTCCTGTACTTCTCTATTATCACCTATAAAAAGAAAGTATGTATTTTTCTTTAGTAAAATTATAGTACTGTAATATTTTCAAACAATACAAAATTATGCTTATTTATGCATTGTCAATGACAACTACTGCTAATAATGAATTAGTAATAAATGAATCTACTAATCATAGCTGTACTATCAAGATATATAATCTAGCTATGATATGTTTTAATTATCAAAGTTATGATTTTTATTACAAAGGTTTGAAAATGAAGCAATAGTTAAGATAGTTTTAAATGTCAAGACTTTGTATTTAAAACATAAGGCAAAGGTCTTTGAGTTCTAAGAGGCCATTAGAAAATAATTTTCTGTTATTTAGTGTCATGGCATTTTAAATTCTTAATTAGTTTTAGGGGAAAAAGCACAAACTAACACTGGTTTATGAGACAAAATAGAAAGAAAAACAAAATAATTCATTTAAAAATAAAAAAAATAATGGTTAGATGTATATCATTTACCATAAAGTGTGTATATAGGAAGAAAAGAGGAAAACTAAAGATATATAAAGAATTAGGAAACCACAAAAGAAATACTAGAGAGTAATCAAATGATGGAATTATTGAAAATATATTTTCAAGTGGCACTGAACTGGACTTATTAGGTAGATATAAGTGTATCTAATACAAGGTTAAGAATTATTGATACTTCAGCAGAGTGTTGTTTCCTATCCATCATTTACCCATTTCTTCCCAGTTGATAGTAATAAGACCGTCTATGTTTAATGATGTACACCATCATATTTTGTATGATATTACTAAATACTGTTTTAAGTGCTGTTTTATTCCTTCTCTGTGTGCAGAGTTTCTTTATTTGGGGACTTCTGTTATCCTTAGGAGGATGACTCAAACTCCTTGTGTTCCTCTGCTTTCAGCAACTCGTGGCACATGTCCTACCTTGTGGAAGGTCCCCTGATGAAGCGTCACAGGCTCAATTAACCAGATTTCTTAAATTAAGAGCTGTAGGTTCAAATCCCAGTTCCCAATGAACTAATCATATGATGTTATGTGGCCTCTTCTTTCTGGTTACATATTCTCATTAGTAAAATGAAGTGGCTAGACAACAAAATAACTTCTAATATTATAATAATTATTCTGATAATAAAAACATATTGCAGTTGCTAGATTAATTATCAGATATTCATACTCATATGATAGACTTATTAATGATACTGTCATTCAATGACAATCTTGATTCTGAAATATAACTGCATTAACTATTTTGTTAGCTACCAAGAGTTTACAAAGTTTGGCAAAGACTACTAGATAC